>LQRL01122422.1:0-16510 GCA_001703475.1 Hydroides elegans
CCCAACTCCTTTTTTAGTTATATTAAGCTAAGATTCTCGTGCACTCACTGCTACTTTAAAGTAATTACGTTTAAAGTAATTAGAAAATGCATACTTGTCCATTTATTGTCACGCCAAGTAATATTTTTCTACCAATCCCCATGCTATGATAGCAGTTGCAGCATATTATAGTTCCCCATCATTAATAATTGTATGTGTGCTTTAGGTAAAACCAATAATAAACTTTACTCAGGATCATGCCCAAAGAAGTTGAAAGCATTAAAAGTATGTTAATTTTGCAGAGAATATCCGAATATATCGGAACGAAACCAAATCTCTTTCCATTAGCGTAGACAACAAATGGTATGATGGGACAAATCCAGTATTCAGACGAATGAAAGCAAACAATCAGATAACTAAATTTCAAAAGTATAACACGCTGAGAAAAACTTAAAGTGTTAACGTATGCCCTTTCTTTAAGTCACGAAATGTTATTTTATGCTACATTAGTACACGGTTGTTGACATTTTATGTTTCTGTGTAAGATGCAATTGTGACATTTGGATTTAACTTTCCGGATTTTACTCTGTTTTACACCTAAAAAAGCTAAAAAGGTCACGAGATAAACGTTAAAAGGGCACCCTCGACACATTACTCAAAATTGTAACATATCCTTAAAACAGCTGTATTGGCTCTTTATCATAACGATATACAGCTGAATACATATTTTGGAGCTTAATAAGAAGCCCTTCCAGATATGATGTCGGTATATAATGATATGGTGATACAATAGTATCAACAATTGCAAGCAAGCTAGGGTCAGCTTTGGATCATCTTTTCAGTGTCTTTTGTGCGGGTCAGGTGGTGACTGACTCTCCATCTCACCCGACCAAAATCAAAATCCCTACATAACGATTGCTTGACCATATTTATTACCCTAATTAGAGACGGGAAAAGACGCAATTCCAAAAATACTCATTCGCTCGCTGCTAAATAAATAAAACGTTTTCTTTCCCTATTTGAAAAGCAGATTCTGAGTGTCCTTATTTCATATCGCGACCATACACTGGATATGACCCAGACAAGACAAATATATCTATGACACGGAACTCTTTTGTTTTTAACTAGGCATACTTTATTACATATATCGGTCACTGCTTCTTTAAAGCTGTTTCTCTACTTTCAATGGTATCACTCGTTGTAATCAGGGCGCAATTGAAACGCAACTCAATTTTTACTTCCAGTCTGAGTGTGTAGATGTGTTCAACACTACTTTAAAATAAAAACAATGGACAAGCGGCATTGAATAATTTCATTTCAATTTTTTAAATAATGAATATGCACAAAATAATTTGTATATCGCACGAGTAGCAGTGAAACGGAACATAAAAGGCGAAAATAAACAATTTATCGTAAAACACACAACGGGCCATTTCTAAGATATATATCATAATCTTAATTCTTCAAAACCCGATAGAAATATAGAATTTGTGTAAATGATTAAACATTTGTTAGCATTCTAAGCCAGAGATGACCCATAACAATCGTACGGTCGAATGTGCGACCGTCGATTTGTCGGCGCGAGTGTCGTGAGTGAGTGTGGTTTGAATACCGAGTTTCGTTTCTATACCCGAATGCACGAGTGTCGTTTAAATACCCATAGAAATTGCGCTCGCGCCTTCGGCTCTCGCATTGAAGATCTTATTTTAAAATTGAATTACACAAGCCTCGATCTGTGGTTTGGTCCACACGACTGTCTTTTTGGATGACGGTCGTGCTTGCGCGATCGTCGATGTTGGGCTAAGGTGCATTCCTGTTAAGCTATTCGAAATCCCTTTTAGCTAAATATGTAACGAGCAAAAAATGAAAACAAGTACACATCTAGCGATATCTAATTCTAAACTATATGATAGAAACATTGCTCTTCATTTTTGGCTTCACATTCTGACTCATTTGCCAAAAGCCTAGATTTTCTTGAATTCCTTAACGAAAAATTAAAAAAATTATCAGGACATTTTTTTAGGCCAGGTACTAGCTAACAATTAATTGTGTGATACACGTAGAAGTCTATAAGCTCTTTCTGAATAATGTATATGCGTGCCTGGCCCATTCATATCCAGCCCTTTGATGAGTCTCGCGAGAACATGCGATAGTTTGATAACGAGACTCATCAGGGTTATTTAATGCGCGGACATTTTTGTACTTCAATGCTGTAATTTGTAATATATTCTTTTGTTTCATTGCCGACATCGGATAAACAATTTTGCTTGGTTTGTGGACTTATCAAAATCGTCTAAACATAGCTCAATTTGCGTAAATATCCTCAAACTTATCCAATCAATACTTTAACAATAATTATTACTCTATACCGTCATAGATAGAGCTGAAACAAATAACTAAACAAAACGTCGTTCAGCCATTTGTTTGCAGCCCATCGAAAAATAACTGGCCATCCCCTGTATATCGTATATTGATGCAATAACCGGAATCCTTTTTTTTTTCATTTTATATAAGGCTCTTTATTTATGTTGTTTATTTTCTGTGGCAATATGCCTTTGAAATATGTGGCGCTTTTAATCAAATGGCTGCCTTTTGCAGTTAAGTCATCATGTGAAGGATTCTTTGAACGGAATTTTGCAGCTGCTTATTTCGCAAATGAAAGAAATATCTATCACATAGGGGTCTGTATCTCAAATGAACTCACTCAGCCAGGTTCTTATACATGTAGTAGTAAATATAATGCTCCAAATACGAACGTAACCATAAAGATGGAGTTGATACAATATTTCTGTTTAAACTTTTTGCTTTTATATTTTTGGGAGCAAGTATACGTTGGCCGAAACGTGACAAAAGCAACACAACAATATCAACACAACGCAAATGAATAAGCCCAATACAAAAACATCGACACAATACTACGTACAATTCTCATCATTTTTTTACTTAGGCTTTTAACGGATATTAGGAATTGTATCACACTTTACTTACTTCGATGGTAATTCAAATTGATGGCCATTGAAAGCTATGGAATTCTACTTCGCGACGGCCGTCATTCTTCGTTAATAAGGAAGTAAAAAGAAGCCAACGGCATTTATTCCTTTAGCAATTTTAAGGACGTCTAAATAATAACAGCAGAGAAAGCTTCCACACTTTAAATCTCGATCAAACTAACGATGATTAATAAACGCCTTAAGTATAAACGGATGGATGCTGATTTTCAAATGCTCAGATTATGTTAGTCCTGATTAATTTAGAAATTAATTTTATAAAGGGACATAATTTTATGATGATTTAAATAATATTTGAATTACTGGGAATATATATTAGCATACAAGTACCTATTAATATATCCTATAAGAATCAATGTTGTTGGCTTGATTATCTTAAATATTAACGAAGAATGGCTGCAGAAAATATGAAGCTGTAACTTGGAGAGAGTCATTGGGTACTGGGTAAGGCAATCCTACAGTATAAGACAACAAATACTAAATTGTATAGAAAAAGGGACATAAAAAGACATATTTTTTCCTTTTGGAAACGACAAATCATCTAGTAATTGGATTCATTTTGAGCTTTCAAAATCTGACAATCTTACCACATGTGTCTTTTTGCTGTAAAAAAGTCAAATACACGATTGCTCTTTAATTATTGAATGTTCTTATTTCTAGAATAACTTGGAACGGAGGCGCGAATTCGACATTTTCTAGAAAACTGCAAAACTTATAACAACCATTAATTACTCTGCAATCTGTAATTGGTAAAATGTTTTAAGACATCGTTTGCATTTTTGATATATTCTTTGTTATCACGGTCAATGACAAAGTTTTGATTGATTTTTACTTTTAGTTTTATATCGATTATGCTTTTTTATTATTTTTCTAAGTCCAATATTAGCTTTTAAAAGCGATACATTCACCCACATCCAAATGTGTAGGGGTAATCGGCCCTTGCCAATAATGAATGGTTTTCAGTGCAAATTTATCCGAAAATTAAATGGCAGATAAAGAGCCTTAGTCAAGAGCAGACAGCGTCGGCCAATTGGGATCGGGTTAGCGAAGCGTGAACGAATGGGTTTGGTTGATTCAGGCGGCGTTGAAAGATAACTTTTTATCCATCTGTTTTTGTGTGAAAGCGGCAAAGTGGGTGTCATAAAGTAATGTGTAATTGATGCAATTGATAATTTAAGGGTTCCGTGCACTTTTCTATTTTGTACGTAATTCATATTATGTCTTGACAATAAAACGTGTATATATATATATGAATGGATGGTTCATGTATATATATGTTCCCTTGTAAAATAGATTGTGCTTTAGTTCTAGTCCAAGTTTCACACAATATTTCTTTATTACAATTTCTTGATTATCGTTGTTGATTTCACATCTTTATACAAGAGCCAGATGGATATAACTCGAATGACATCCACTGATTATGTGTTCCGATCATTTCGTGTATCACTAGAACCTTGAATTCTAAAAATATTGTTTTCTAAAAAGTGTTTTGTCCATTTGGTTCATTACAAGAACAATGAGCATAATAACCCAAAGTGAGTTATCCCCTTTTATAATGTCAGAACTCTCCCAATGATAAATAGCAATTAAAGTAATAAATCGAATCGTTTGGTGCTCCTGATGTAAAGATTGAGGTGAATCTTGATCGCACTTTGCAAAACCAATCAGGATATGATAGAAATTCTAAACCGATGATGCAGTAGGCGTCGAAAGCAGCTTTATATTCTAACCTCAACAACATTTCATAAGACGGTCATTCTTCATGTCATCGCATGAAATTTTACACCAATGCCATTATATATACTCAATATTTTTTTTTTATTAATTGCCTATCTGAAAAAAGCATGATGCAAATATCATATATTTAATCATGCCAATTTTCTCATGACAAATTTGACCGCAATGGTGATGACAAAACTTTATATTGGCCAAACATAGGATATAACCAGGACGTCAGGCGGTTACGTCAAGGGATCGCAAATGTGACGTTGCTTTGTCAAGAGGCTTAATATTATATGCGTATTGCTTTAATTAATTTGGTTATTTCAAGATGTTAAAAAGAATCATCCTGTTATTAAAATAAATAGTTTTGATATAATAAAAGAAATACTTGTAAATGCATGAAAGAGTGGAATAAAAGCTGCATAATAATTTTGTTCTCATTAATTTTACCAAATTGCAATTATATTATTTATTTTCATTGATATATTTGTAATAACCAAATACTATTAATAAAGTTTGAATTCGAAAACAACATGGATCAAATGGCTACAGCGAGTATATTATCGTACCTTTAATATCATAATGAATCTTATGTACAGTCAATTTTTAAACATAAATACACCTTATATAGACAATGTAAAGCAAGACAAGAAAAAAAATTAAAAACGCTTTTATTATTCGATATACACTATGTTCAAATATGTTGACTATGCCGTCAATTACGAACATTGGCGGGGAACTCTGGATTTGAGAACCAACCAACGCACAACATAAAGTCATGCTTTTTCATAGAATTTTGACAATTTGACTAGCATTTAACATATCAAACTAATCACCATGCTCCTCGGAGTTTACTGTTCTTCCTGTAGTTCTCTTTTCACATCATTTAGAGGCTGCATGGATTCTACCTTATCTCTCAGTTTTGATCTGATACTATCCGATTGAGTTGCACTAAAAGTACGTGTGGCACTCCTTAGTGGCACCCGTTGATGCCTCCATTTACACTTAAATATAATGGTTAAGAAGGCATGACGAAATTTGTTGCCGAACATGCAATACATGTAGAAATTTAACGCGCTGTTCATGATCACAAAGAGGCTACTGATCACGTGAACTTTGACCGGAAATGAACGATGTTTGTCTGCCTCGCTCAGCAGTGCGTTGTAGATGTTGTCTAAAATCGAGGGTATTTGACAAACAAGGAAAACGGTGACCACGACGATAAGCATGGTTGTTGGGTTATTCGTTCTACGGTTGACTGACCGCATGTGTCTAGTCATGTGATTCGATTTGCGAACATTAAGGATCAAAATGGTGTTCAAAATCAATAACACTATAAACGGTAGAACGATCATGACTGTTATATGTAATCCAATCAAATACACGCGGCGATATAGTTCATATTCTCCTAGTCGCGTGTATTGCCACGAAACAGACGACGCATTATTCTCACCACTCGTATGCACAATTGTTTTCGTTTCGAACATCCGAGGCACGTTATACATAACCGAACACAATGTTATTAGTGCCAGCGATTTACGTGTTCGCGCTTGCGTACACCAACGAGACGCTTTCAGCGAATGACACACAGCGATGTAGCGATCAATTGTAAATCCAACCGTCGTATAAATAGAACATGTCTGCGATATCAACATGAATGGATAGGCGTATGGAAACACATATCCGTATACCTCGGTGTATGCCTCGTTAAGCGTTGGTAGCGACATGAATAAAAATGCGGAGATAAGCAAGAGAGAATCAAACACGGCTAATGCCTGTAGGTAGATGGATGTGGGTGAGCGCATACACGGGTGTGATAGTACGATCAGTGATAGGATATTACCCACAAGTCCAAGCGCTACTAATAACGTCGCGATGACGCCCCACGTGATAAATTGAAATGTTTCGAGCTCCGTCCATTCTTGCAGCGTTTGAATGCAATCTTCTTCGTTGTCAAAATAGTCTGAATAATCCGAATAGTAAGTGTTCATACAGTCACCTAGCTCTGTAGGATTTTCAGTGGTTAATTGCGATAACGTACTGTTAGTATTGTGCATTTTCATCATTGATTCGCTATCCATTTTTGTCGAATATGATTGATAGTTTACTAATCATATGTGAATTTCTATTTCATAATTAGTTTTCGTGAACTTCAAATACCTTTCAGAAATGTTTCGTTTTTGATGTTCAAAAGTAATGTTTCGTTTTTATTCATTTTCAAAACATTTTTAAAGTGCTTCATTTAATGTTTAAGTGGCGTTAACTCTTTTTTCAATCATTGCATTTGTACCTTCATAAAAAATGTATTCACCAATAATAAACAAATACTAGCTTTTAACCCCAACGCTAAAAAAAGTAGTTTCGAACGCAATTCACATTCCGAGATATCAAAAGGTTGTATTCCATATAATTGTTGTTTGTTTACTAATTGCGTCCATAAATCCCATATAAGAGTATCATATCTGCATACAGTTAAGAATTCATTGTGTTTAATCTGAAGATAAACACCGTAGTCATTCCATAAGCGAAAAAAATATATACTGTTAAGCACGCAATATTTATTTTCAACAATATGCCGCAAATACCATTTTTACAATTAGTATAATAAATAAGAGAAAGAAGTATCTATTCATAGATAAATAATTGTTTGTGAAATATAATAATTGCTTGAAAACAAACACCACAAAATGGGAGCTGTGAAAAAACTGCACTGCCTTTTATGAGCAAGGGAGGTGCTTGAAAGGAGCAACCGACGGGACCTATGTAAAAAGGTACATTTTAAAAAAAAGTTAAGTTGAATGTTAATTCATATTTTCATTCAAATTCAACTAAAACACGGTTTTGCGAAATAAGTGAATTTAAAGTGTTCAATTATACGAGGAAGTTTAAGCTATTGTTTAATATGATAAAAATAGGGCTTTATCAGATAATCGCTGTTCCAAACAATAAACGCTGTGGTGACATTTGTTTAAATACACATCCTTGTTTATGCTTTACGATGCATTCCTCATCAAAACTCCAAAGGCTAGCTGCGTATTAAGAGCTAGCTTTGGAAGGGTTCACATAAGGAAAACATCGGATGACACGAAAACGATTAAAAACTACGTTTTGAAAAATATAACCACGCCCTAACGTTACTCTATATGACGATCCTGACCTTAACCTTGCAGATGACATAATATTCGAGGTCTGATACCTTGGAAATGAAGAATAAATAGGAATTTATTACGTCTTTATTTCATTGTTACAGGCAAGATATAATTTTTAAAAAAATCTGAGGGCTCTGGGAAATCAGTGACAGGGATAGAAGACAATTTTAGACAAAGATCCACAGTGTCCGGTTCTCTGTAGGTTAGCTGATATATGATTTGACTGTCAGGGCGATTTTCTCAAGTAATAAAAATACTCCGTTGGAGCCATTGAGAGCAGTTGATTCATCAATATAAAAACGAATGCTTCTGGGGCTATATGTTGCCAAAAAATAATGGCCCATCAATATTCCGATAGATTTAAATTGTTTGAAAAAGTAGTTTACCGGCCATCAAAGCGACTGGGAAAATATATGCGTTGTAATAAAAGAGGGGCATGTCGGACACACTCTCATGTATGAATTGGCAAATTTACATGATTCGTTCTAAGTTAAAGCTTCTTCACCCGAAACCTGCCCAAAAAATCTCAAAGCAGGTTCGCTATGTTTTTATACCAATTTCGATTTAAAGTTCAAACATGCAAATTACGCACTTAAAACTTCAAGGGATAAAGGTATAAAAAAAAACATTAACCCGCTTTGACCTTTTTTCGAAGCCCCATATAGCAATTTTTTTTATTTTATCTTTTCAAAATAGAGAAAAAGTTTATATAAAATTTATATTGATTATATACAAAGTTTATATAATATTGATTTAGACTGTAATCCATATTTTCTTTCACTCAACATCCAATCAAAAACTTTAAAACATTGATTGAACATTGGAGATTAGCGAAGTAAAAATAAAAGAATATATATGTAAACACTTTTGATGGAAGGAATTCGAGCCATTGATGAATCATTGATGAGCCATCGCAAATTATTATTGCATGAACTTGGACGTGAAGGTTTATTCAGTTATTGTAATGATAAATCACGATTTTAATGTCTGGTTATACAAAAATAGAATAAGTATGCATTAAATATTCAGAAATATGATGGAGTAAAATATTACAAAATGGTTATAAAATTGTAAAGTAGATTAATTATAACTAATAAAAAACTCATGATATACGATTTGAACCCCATTCATGTAAATGTTAGGGTTTGTAAAACCTTAAATTTTAGGCTAATTTATCATCGTTTTTGACAAAGGACTATGTGCATGTTTAATAAGAACAATGCTCCGGAAGTAAAACATCAAGCGGCTAAAAATGAAACCTTTAAATATTGTTCATCCATTTACATATTTTGAAAGTTCATTATTTCATGCATTGAAAACAAATATTATTTTTTTCCATCTCAATATTTTCACATATTTATTGACCATCAAAAACATGTCCTGAATTTGCATGGATTCTTAGGGGCATTATACAAAACATGCCAAGAAACTTGTATAAAGAATGATTTTATATTTTTGATCACATTTATATTGAAAAACAATATCTGCTTAATAAAGTCGATTAAAAATAAAACAAATAAACCTGAGCACAGAAACAATGCAGGACCATATCCAAAAATTTCGTCCATATTTACGGGTTTCAGGAAGCTATATTTGGTTCGGTTCAAATCGAAAGTTGGTCAAGGGTGCATTTGGCCTCCACGCTGAATTTTTAGTATATGAAGGCTAGAATATATATAAATAATATATCAGAAATCGAGCATGGAGGGCCAATGCACCCTTGACCAAAAAGTAACTTATTCACAAATTTTGGTACAAAATCTGAAAACGCTAAAAACATTAATTTAGCACAAAAACCTGACACCATCTTAATAATCGACCCTCGATTAACTAGATTTTGATAGGATACGATGAAGTCATTTTAATTTCGATTTATTGTAAATAGAAACTGCAATATTTGTGTTCAAATGACGTTAAATCAAAGAAATATGCAACATTGTGTCCAAATAACTAACATTTAGGGTGGGTCCTCAAGTCATCAATTTTCTATAAGATAAAGACATGGAAACACTTGATTTTTTATCTAATTACCAAGTGATATAATAAGGTTTCAAAACATGTAAAATTCTTTCTAATTAATTCCGTTTTAGAATTTCTCATATTTGGGTACCGAATATGGCCGATGGTCCACATAGTCCTTTAAGTTTTTAACGAAGGAAAGTCCGAGATTTAATGGCAATCGGCGAATTTAGGTGTCCGGGATAGGAAGATACACATAGCATTTTTACGGTAGGATTTTTTATCAAAATCGTTATTAATTGTCTTATAAAAATATAGAAAGGAAAAACATTAATTTTACAATAAATTTCAATAGATATAAACGTTCACAACAATTTTATATTTTTTTTTTGCCAAAATTGATGCCGAACTTAAACATTAACTTTGTCTAAAATATTATAAAGATTTAAATACTTATAAAGACAGCAAAACAAATTAACAATAAATTTGTGATAATTCCATTTATAAATTAGCAAAAACTTTATATCAACTTTGTGATAACTTTATGAAAACTTATCATACATCTATTGTAGATTTTTTTTAAAGTTTACATTTTGATTGATAACGTTCCGTCTTTATATTAACTTTGTATTACTTTATGATAAGTTATCAGAAATTTAATGTAAAGTTCTTTTTAAAATATCGAAATTAAACACTTTTGCTTTGAAATTTAGCATTTACTAAATAGTAACTTTGTGATAACTTTATGATAAGTTATAATAAAGTTATTGTGATTTTGTTTTGTAATATTTAAATTGAACACTTTTTGTTTTCAATTTAGCCGAAACTTGATATTAACTTTTTGATAACTTTATGATAAGTTATCATAAATTTTCTGTAAAGTTGTTTTTCTTATTATTTTTTTAATTGAAAATGTTAGTTAAAAATAGCAAAAACTTTATAGTACTTTTTTGATTAATTTATGATCACTTATCATTATTTTTTTGTTAAGTTGTTTTTTAATATTTAAAATGAAACCATTAAGTTTGAAATTTAGCAATTACTTCTTATTTACCCTTTTATAACTTATTCATAGGTTATCATAAATTTATTGTAAATTTTTTTCTTCTTCTTTATTTTAATAAAAATGCTTGCTTAAAATTTAGCAATAACTTTATATTAACTTTTTGATTATTTTATGATAAGTTAGCTTAAATTGATTGTAAAGTGTTTTTGATATTTAAATTAAAAATTGCTATTTAAAACTTAACAATAACTGTATATTTACTTTTTGATTACTTTATGATAAGTTATCATTAATTTACTGTAAGCTTTTTTCTTTTTATAATTTTATTCAAAACGTTTAGCAAAAACTTTATAAACTTTTTGATAACTTTATAATAAGTTATCATAAATTTATTTTAAAGTTTGTTTTTCATTATGTTTTGATTGAAAACCTCTAGTTTGAAATTTGGCAGGAAATGTATGTTAATGTTTTTAACAACGTAATGATAAATTATCATACATTTTTAGTAAAGTTGTTTTAAATATTTTAATTGAAAACTAAAAGTTTAAAATTTGGCAAAAACATTATATAATAAACGGTCTATTACAAAGAACGTGATATTTAGGGTGTGTCTACACGGAGCAAACCAAACATCAAACCAAACGTTAAACCACTTAAGGTCGTGACGGCAATCAACAATATTTTAATTTAATCATAAACATTATTTGATTGCAGAAAAGATTCAATTAAGAAAATGAAGCAAATAGGGTTCGATAAATCTTACATCGATTCATATTCGGCAAATTCTATTACGTAATAATTAGTTATTTTAATTATCAAGGCAAGCGTAATTGAATCACGGATAGTTTATTGTTACGTCATAATATGGGAATACCTTATGAAGGTTCAATATTGTTAGGTGTTATTGCACGAAGGGGTCAAATTTGATGATCGAAGCCGAAGGTTGAGTGCATCCAATTTGACCCCTTAGTGCAATAAACACCTTACAATATTGAATCTGAATATTGTATTCCCTTTATTACATGGAATAACAATAAAAAACGTTACTGAAAAAAGTTTTTTTTTTGCCATGTCATAGTGGGCGATAATATAATATGTTCAATAATATTGATAATCAGGGAAAATTATAAAATGTTACGCTTATAAATCATCTTGGATACGATCATTATCCATGTGTAATCAATTATTCAAAAATTAATTCATGTTAATATTGTTTTATAATGAAAATTTGATTTCGGAAGTGCAATCGGAAAAAAAGTCCGGGTGCAATACACATAAATATTGCACCCTAGCTTTTCCTTATCATTTCTTTAAGTGATGCACCCTGACCATGTAATAAACATAATTATTTCATGCTTAACGTTGTTTTTATAAAGAAAATATAAGACGCGTCACAGGGCTTTCCACTTGCCATATTTTTACGATGACGCAATAATAACGTCACAATGCAAATTTTCATACGTAAGCGCATCTATTGCGTGATTTTTATTCTTAACATTACCCTCCCGGGTGGTATGTCGTTGGACGCCTTTAGTCAAGAAAATCCCTATTTTTTGGTTTTGAAAAGTGCGTTTGGTCTTATTAATCATTTCAATTTAAGTTTATAAACACAAAAAGCATGAAATAAAAGTAATACTTCATGTTTTCAGGAAAATACAGTAAAATATTTGCCCCTCGGGAAACCGCCCGGGAGGGACCTCAGGCTTCGCCTTCGGTGCCTCCTGGCCGGTCTCCCTCGGGGCAAATATTTTACGGTATTTTCCTGAAAACATGAAGTATTATTATAATACTTAATACGTTAAAGTGCTAACTGCCGCCGCGACCTTAAGTGGTTTAACGTTTGGTTTGATGTTTGGCTTGCTCCGTATAGACACACCCTTAAAGAATGTTTTTATAAGTTTATGAGAAATGATCATAAATTTATTGTTAAGTTTATGATTATGTTTGTTTTTTTTTCTATATTTGTTCATAATGGGTTCACAACATGTTACTGGTGGTTTTCAAATGTTATTTTCAATTCTATTGTTTTATGTCCATTATAAACTGTTTGAAAATGCTTACAAAAATAAACCTGAATTTGACAAAAATTCTTAATAAATTAACTTAAAATTAATTTAAAGGTTCTACCAAACCTAGCATTGACATCAAAATTATAGGGTTCAAATTTGATGTCAACATTTATTTTATCTTAACAGAATCAGAATAAAGGTATTGACATGAGATTAATTCCTTTACTTTTCTTCGGCCAACTTCCTTTGTTCATCAATGTTTTACAGTTTTTGATTGGGTGCTAAGTGAAAGAAAAACAGGATTACAGTCTGATTTTAATGATTAATTTCATACAAACTTTATAATAATTAAATATATACTTTTTTCTCTATTTTCAAAAAAAATAATAATAAATTAGCTATATGGGGCTTCGTACTTTTTGGCTTGTTTTTTTTCGGCTTGAGATTGTTTAATTTACAAGATCGTGAACACATATGATCACTCGATGACATTATTGAACAACTAAGGCTGGACTCGTTTCATACGAATTTATATACTTTCTAATGGATAATATTTTATTGCTTCAGATGTTATTTTATCCTTTCCCGGTTATGTACATCCTTAGTAGCTTCATGTTTTGTTATGTTGCCCTTGATGCTCAAATGTCATTTACTTATATTAACCTTCAATAAAATATCATCATCATTATGTAATTTATTCCGCTTGATTACTTCAATGATAATTTGTTGACGACCTATGCCAATCTGACAGTACTGAGCAAAACGTTGCTTATAAACAATACAAACAACATGTATAATTAATAAGACATAGAAGTCTATTACCAGTGTATCATGAAGCAGAAGAATATGTGACATCTCATAATTAAATGAACATTTCCCTGATTAAACCATGAAAGGAATATAATTTTTCAAAACGATTAAAACAATATGATATACAGAATAAATTCAATAAACATCTTTGTGCGTTTTTATTAATAAAAAATAAGCATGTGCAAGACATCCTATTAGAACAGTTATTTAAACATGAAAACAGTTTAATGAGTGAAAACTGCATACTCATTGTATATTCCCTTAGTTTCACGGTTGGTGATTTTAGAAGAGTATCCCATGAGCTGTTCCTCACAAAAGGTGTTCCCCACCAAATCTCAGCTGGCTTGGAGATTTTGAGGAAAATCTTTCTAGCTTGGAAATTTTTGCAGTTTGAGGAACACTCTTTTTTATAAATTTCTTTATTTTGTAATAATTTATGAGAATAATTAGTTGCAAATTAATTGTAATTGCTTGCAATTGTATTATAACCAATTATTTGTTTTTCCTAATAGGTGATTTAGTCATATTAACCAATTTTATTTTGCAAAAGGTGTTCCTTTTCTGCTCCAAGCTGGCTAGAAAATGAGGAACAGCTCAGCTAGCTTGGAAAACAGGAACACCTTTTTGAATAAATGTAATAGTCAAAAAGGAGTATTTTGCTGCTGTTCATCCTAATCAAGTTGCTTTAAGGTGATTTAACAACTTTTTGAAAAATGTGTCGTGGGGTGCCCTTCATTTTAGTATGTTCAATGACAATTGAAGGGCTCCGTGCAACATTGTGCTAAGTCTCAAATTGATGTTTCGAGAAAACTCAAGCTAAAGATACGGAAATAAAACTAAAGCTAGCATTGTTGTTAATGGGCCGATTTCGTTGAAAAAAGTATATGGTGAATGCATTTACTCATGCGCATTACAATGTGAAAAGAAATTGAATGAAAACATATCAATCAAGTTTTATTAGTGAAAAGAATGAAAAAATGACCATGCAAGTCTATAAAACACGTTTTGAGTTTATCATTTTTAGCGTGCAACAAAATGTTTTATTCAATTTCATTGGTCTTATACAGTTAACTAAAATTTAACACAATGTTTCACGCGAAAATGGCAAAACCCGAACCATGCTAACTAAATAAAACACTTTGTTGCACGGAAACAATTGCGCATAAAGAGCGCTATATAAGCTATAGTATACTTGTGTTAAGGCAATATAACACAATGTTGCACGGAAATATTTTGCAAAAAAGTGTGTGCTATATAAAACAACTGTGGCTTGTGTTAAATAAATAAAACATTTTGTTGCACGCGAAATGTGAAAAACTTGGCACTTAGCACAATGTTGCACTGAAAAAATGTTATCTATAGGGATAGATAAGATATAAGCTTCACACAAATGATAGGTACAATGGACATGAGTATATTCCAAGTAAAAAATCAAAACCATGTTAAATAGACTTAACACAATGTTGCACGGAGCCCTTCAATTGGAACTTTTTGTTGTGTCACAGCTGAAATGCATTTTGCTCATGGACTTGTGATTTTATAATTTATATCTGTCGTATGAGTAAATATCGAGAGTCTATCAACTGTGATAATATGATCACTTGCCTTTGGCTATTCATTTGGCTGGATATCAACCCTCGCAAAAGCTGTATAATACCTATTTTACACCACCGATTTGCCTCAACTGCGACGCGACGCGACTGTCTACGACTGTATCTGGTCGCGTCGCGTCGTAGTTCAGGCAAATCGGTGGTGTGAAATAGCTATAATAGTTTTATGCTGCTCATGTCTTTTATGTGCTTTTTATATAAAATTGTATATAACCGAGAATGTGGGTTTAAGTGAAAAATTTAATTAAGCATATTTCGCAACAAAAAAAACATCAGGTAAAAAATGATACATTTGCTCATCTGCCTGAATGTTCGCTTTTCTTTCATTCATTTTACGTAAGAGTCTATGAGATCTATAGGCACCGATATAAGCATAAACACTCGAATATCGCTAGGACAGTGAAGTCAACCAAGGAATGAAATATAATACTGATCAATGTCGCATGGTCTTTTTTGCACATAAGGTTGGGAGGGATGGCCATATTACAGACGTTCTTTGCGAAGAGAAACATGATCATCTTTTTTTCATTTATCAAACAAGTTGGGGGATTTAATTATAGTGGTAGGATTTGCTATAGATATGGCCTCGAAAAGCTGCAGAATTTTGAAAATGTTCGCTTGGTGTAAGGGCCCCTGGATGTGTCTAGACTATATTCTATTGACAAGAAGGGTTAACCATTAGACCAAATTTTATAATTTTAAGGGGAAGGGGTTAAAATGGAGCATATTTTGATTTGAAGATTTATAGAATTCTAACTGGTTTTGCTTTTCACACATCAACCAGCTGTCATAATATAACATGTAGAATTGTAACTTTTGCGATATTAGATATTGTACTTTCATGCTGTTTTTCTTTTACATTTAACACAATATTCATACTTATATCGAATATCATAAAATTTGGTTTGGTCAATTTTAACACGATTTTTTTTCTAGATGCGGTATCAAATGAGATATGAATAACTAATCTAAATAAATACTTTCGAGTGAACGAGTGATTTACAGTTTACATTCATGCATTTATTGCGAGCAGCTAGGACCAACATTCTCCGCTCTGATCATAACATTTTTCTTACAATTTTGCCTACCCTTGTATAGAAAATACTATTGGTTTTATGGATAAGGTTAAGATTAAGCAGAGTGGAGAATTTGGGTCATATGTTGTCCAATCCCTCTCTCCTTTCAAATGTTCTGGTTAATGGTTTGTCCTTTCGAATCACTTCTCATATTTTAGATGTTATAGTTTCTATTGGTATAA
>LQRL01122424.1:0-13024 GCA_001703475.1 Hydroides elegans
CACAGATTGACTAAAATGGTTCTCGATGATAATCTGAGCAATAAACAATGAGCAATGCACTCATTGTATTAAAGAACATAATGGTTATGGATTATGTTTCGGTGTGTTATTTTATGAGTTGTGCACAAGCAATGGATTAATGATATTTGTGGTATAATGAACGCTAAGTAATAGGATTAGGATTAAAAACGATATAATGACATATTCGCTTAGTCTAACTTGAAGGCATACGATTCTTTAAAAATACATTCAGATTTTAAATATACATGAAATTCGATTTTAAACATTATTTCTTATGTTTTAGATTGTTTGATGTTTGAACATAAGTGAATAACAAGTTTGATTTTTATTTCAATTTAATCATCATTGTTTTGAGTCGATAATATCCGATTTTAAACATTTGTTATACATATTGCGAGTATGATTTGTAAAAACAAATACACAATTGTATTATTTTTTTGTCTTTCAACAAATAAACTTGAATTAACTAAACCTTTCACATACCCAATCCTATTATAAGGCTTTGATTATATCACAAATATCATTAATCCATTGTTTGAGATCAACTCATAAAATAACACACTGAAACATAATCCATAACTATTATATTCCTAATAATAATTAGGGCATTATTCACTGCTTATTACTCAAATAATCTCCGAGAACCATTTTAGTCAATCTGTGTAATTTTTGGAGCCTTTTTTCAGCATATGTCAACATTGCCTGAAAAAATTTCAGATTATGTCGACATACGCTGATTGAATCAGTGTATGTCGACATTGCCTAAAAAATTCAGCGTATGTAGACATACGCGGTTTTCCCAGATTGACGGTAACATATATATTGTATTTATTCTATCATATATATATGCTATACATTTTAGTTATTTGTTTTGTTCTTGAATTTGCCCTGAATTATATTGTTTTTTGTTTTTATTTATTGCTATTATATTTAATAAATGTTTCTTTCATTTTATTTGCTTTAAATCATTTTTCCTACGCACTATTCATCCCTTATAAGTAATTAATTATTTTGACATGTGTAACTGTACATATACATTGTACCTACCTTGCTAACTCTCAATGCCAATGTAAATATTCTATATATACATTATATGTTTTAATTTGATATTTATTTATATTTTTGAAGCTGTAAATATCACTCCCTTTTTGCTAGTTTTAGTTCACCATGGCAACCCATCTGAGAATGCAGCACCGGAAGGACCGGACACTAATCGACGTCTCTTCCGGTTTGGAAAACGAACAGCAAATGAACCTTCGCTATTCTTTAGTTTCTTCCTTTGACATTATATGCAGTATACTATTTCAGTTTGGTCTTCGCTTTTTCTTTAAATTAATCTGTATGCAATATAATGGTACGATCATGCTCGAGCAAAGTGTTCTGCAATCGCTGCAAAATTCTGCAATTCTACAATTTTATTAGTCGATCTACTATATTTGATTTGAATTGTACAGCGATTTAAGATAATTCCGCCTTAGCCTGAATACATTATAGGTATTTAGATTTGCTTTTCTGTTTTTGTTTTCGCTTTAATTTATGTTTGGTATTTTGTGTATGATTATCTGACGTAAACTTCTATGAGTGATATAAGATTAAAGTTTTTCATTTATTAAACAGAAGACTCTTTCTTGTATACATAACTCATATATATCATATAATCTGACTGTGTACAACATATATGCTGCAATCGTTTAAACGATTATTTGATTTCAATTTGGTTTTAAGTTTGCGTGTAATATTGTTGCATGGTATTTCCTCGCATTTATGTTATATTTATGTGTTCGTTGCTTCGTATCTTATATCAACTATGTTACTTTAATAAAGGGTGTCATAAACTTGCTTTATAGTCATTTAATTGTAATAAAAACAAAATGTATATGCATCAAGGTTCTGAATTAAGTTGCTTTACATATGTAAAATGTTTAGATTGAATTAGTCGGAAGCATAGAAACATGTTATTTACTATTCGATTACATATAATCTGATTTTACTTTAAAATCAATGAACGTCTGTCTTAGTAAATCTTACGTGAAATTTGTTTGTTGAATCCTTGTAACTCCGTGCATCAGTGATATTATTTGCACTCTTAAAGTATACCTTAAAGTGGATATAACTTACATATAAAGAAGCCTAATGCGCACATAAAAACTTGCAAATAGGTTGGGAAGTGGGATAGATGAAAGTTTAAACATATAAATTTGTTTTTACTTAGATGTACCGAAATTCGATAGAAATCTAGCAGAACTAAAATTGAACTTTTGCATGATTGTTACTTAGAGATACACTAGCCACGTTTTAGTATACAACATCAAAAAGTAAACAGTAGACTTTCATTTCGTACAATAGGAACAGAATAAGATTTCGATTCGGATAGCAATATATATATGGTTTAGAATATATGAAGATGTATTTTTGCATGATTGTTACTTAGAGACACGCTAGAGTCATAAAACCAAAACTTAGAGTAGATTTTCAACTTGCATGTTTTTGATGTCGATTTGTTTTGTTTTCTGTTCTTTCCTTCCCGAAATCTAGTGCTAATTCCTGACTCCGCGATTACAGGGCGTCGCGCAGACCTGGCTTCGTCCGATTCGGCCGGAAATGGCGACACGGAAACGGCGTCGAAACGCGTGTTCCGCTACGGAAAAAGGTTGGTTGTTATTTTTTATGTTTTATTTATTTCAACTTTCTTAACTAAATACGTATTCTGTCTACCCATTACTTCATCATGAGCTCATTTTGACCTAATAATAGCTCATATGATGTCACCATGAGGTCATGATGAGAATTGAATAGACAAAGACACTCCCAGTATATACATAACCTTATCATTAGCTAATGGTGGCCTAAAAATAGCTCATATGATGTCAACATGAGGTCATGATTTGTGTAGACTAGGGAAAATAAGACACTGGACAGCACATCATATTCATTCAAACGTCTAACCCTTTTTTCACATGTCGACGAAGAAACAGGAACGCCACATTAACATTATTGCTGGATGATGCAACATCCAAAAGTTGTTTTTATCGAAGAACTATATAACATGTTTTGTAATAAACATTCCCTATACATAAAGCATATGCTTATAAAAGGAATAATGGCCGAAGGGTCCATATCAATATGGTTATTGGCCCGAGGGAGGGGAATAGTAATACTCTTCCCTATCCAGCGGGTCAATATTCATGTTGGTATGGATCCTGAGGATTTTATTAATATTATTACATGAAAGATATTGTTGAAATTGTGAAAATTCAGGGTTGTCATTACCGGGCAATATCAAAAGTGATATTGAACGGGTCATACTGCCCTGCATATAACGTAAACATGTTTTTAATTCATGTAATCATGCATTTAATGTAGGTCGGTGCTTTCGGATGAGGATGATGCATTCGAAACCGAGGCGGAAAAACGAAAGCAGTTTCGATTTGGAAAGCGGGAATCCTTTTATGGAGGAGATAGAGCGGCTAGGGCGGAGTCGGTGCATCTACCGTATCGATTTGGTGATAAATAAATAGATAACTGTTATCAGTTTGATTTTTAAAATGTGTATGTTAATTCATTGAATGCAAACATCAATTTAAAAAGGGAACTTTACTTCACCAACAGGTCAGAGAAAATGCTAGTTGTTTTTTTTTTTCGTATTCATGAGTAGCTATACGTTCTTCTTCGACGAAATTCATTTTTAAAGAAATATTTTGATAAAAAAGTTGTGATAAGAAATGTCTTTAACACTAAACTAGATGTTGGCGATATACTCACAGTTTATCTGAGTTTGATAACTTGTTAGAGAAATAAATGAAGAATTGTGTATGTTATATTTAAGTAGTGTTATAAAAATAAAAAAGATTATTTATTACCAAATATTTATTTGCTTTGTAAATACGTGGAGAATAAATTCAAAGTAACAACGTCCTCGTGTATTATTTGTGCGTTTTCGAAATGCATGTATATTGAAGTTCGTTTTTGTTTCACAAAAATATATGGCATTTTAAATAAATCGAATCCATTTAATTTCTATTCTTCTTTATTTCTCATTATAGATGCATCAAACTTACTGTGAGACAATTAACCAATCGACCAATAATGTAGACTTTTCCCGAGGAATTATCTAAAGCATAAGTGTTCTTTTTGGAATATTATTTAATTAACTTTTTTAAAATGTGAAAGTTATACATAACATATACCATCCAAACAATTAACAATCAAATTAAGTTTTAAAGTATCTTATTTAAAATCGCTTCTGGCATTTTTATTTACTTCTCTTGAATAAGGCAAAAGTAAAATGTCCAATAGAAAATAATGCAACGTCGAGAAAAAAAAAACGACGAAAAACTTATATTCATCCAACCTGCATTCACAGTAAAAAGCATGGTATAAAGCTATTAAAAGCTTGACAGTATTCTTTATTTTATTTTTCAATCTGTTACACACATACATAATGTACTTATGTTTATTCACTGGGAACTCATTATTGAAACGTTAGCTTAACATTTGCAATTTAACTATTTTGAAATCAAGAAAATACATTGATTTTTGTGTGTATCAATCATGATATTTATCCAGATATTAAATACAATATTTTATTAAAAAATAAACGTTAATAAGCGATTCAAAGAGATGACAGCTTTATAAAATCGGGTATATCTCAAAACGAAATGCGGAAACTGCTTTTCTTTTTTCTATTTATTTATTAAAATTTATTTTATATATTATAAAATTGAACAAAGTGGACGAGGTAACATGACTTCAGTTCCGTTCTCATAACATGTAGTCATCCAAGTAAAGATACGCCAGGTAATCCTCCTGAAACAGTGAGAAAAGATAAATAAACATAATTTAGACTAAATTAAATAATTTGAAATAATTTAGTGTTTTAAATGTTTCCTCATAATAGTTAGATACATATTCTAAAATACGTGGTCAGTCCATAAATTAAAATAATGTACACTGTTTCAATTAATGGAGTTGACTTTAGCTAACTTATATATAACTTATAACATATACACATGGACTGTAAATTAACAAAATAAAATAATGATTTAATAGAATTTTCTCGGTGCCGAATCATTTTAGATAACATTCGTTCAATTTTCATTACAACAGTTCATTTTGAAAGAACAATTCTAAACGCACGAAATACTTCCACACTACAATGAAAAAGGAGTGAACACTTAGCATGAAAATGATATTCTTAATTAAATGTTTAAAAAAAACTAAATAAACAAAAAACGAAACAATTTTACTAAATTTTCTCGTCTCGTATTTCGAAAATAAAACTGTGCACTTGTTTGATTTTGAAATTATTTATCTTGGGGATGCCATAAATACATAACACTGTGTTACAAATTGGCACCTCAAAAATTATACATGAAAGGTAACGTGTATTTTGATATGAATTTGGCCTGCTGAACCCGAATCCGATGTCCATTTTGTTCCATCACGTCACAATTTTCTGTAATTTGCATTTTAAATTTTGCATTTTTTTCTCTAACTTTGTCAAAATAAACTACAATTCGGTAAATATTTCAAATGAATTGATTCCAAAAGATTTGAAATGAACTCTATATAAATGTTTGACCCTATATTGACTAAAAATATATATTTAATCCATAAATTCAAACTAACATATTCTGATAACTTCCCGAACTTAGGGGTACCCTAGGCAGAGTCATCAAAAATAAATCGGAAATTTTTTAAAAATATTTTCTTTGAGCGATCGGGCAAACTATAGTCGTATAACGATAGTCCGATAAATTTTCTCCATGAAAATGCCTAGAACCTGTGGTATTACCATGTAAATAATAAAATTTAAGCTCACAATCTTAAGGAATGCGCGGCCCGTTTAAGTCCATGCGAACTACGTATCTTTGCGCTTTAAGTTTTTTTTTCAATATAACGATTTTAAAAATGCATTTTTATATTTCATATTGTATAAATGTTTAATGATAAATAAAACAAAGTCAATATTCGCATATTATTTATGTTTCTTACGAATTTATGATGGCATGAACATTGGCATTACGATAGCTTGAACTTCCGGTTGCTTTTCGAATGCAAAATATATTTTTTTAAAAGAAAATGGTAACATTATGAACCAAAATCTTTATTCCTGAACAGTTTGAAAATCGTTTTAAGGATATTTAGACATTGACTCACAGAAATCGAATAAAGAATATTTTTTTGGAAAAAAATCTTTAAGATTTATATATAAACAAACTAGTATTTTCTTAGTAGAATGAAAATGGATGTTAATAGCCTCTTTGCTGGATAGATTATGAACAATGAAAACCGAAAAACTAAAATTTGAGTAGGTTTAGATTGTAATTTAAAAAATAATCTCAAACTATAAAGTCAGAACCATAAAAATTCGTCAAAAATGCCAAAAATGAAAAATCGATTTCACAGAAAAACGGGACGTGATAGAACATTTTAAAGTTCAGATTCGTAATCAGCGTGGTCAAGTTTATAAAGTAGAGACAGTTTCATTCATGTATATTTTTGAGTGTAACACAGTGTAATTACTGTTTGAACAATTCATTGTTATGATTTGCTGTTGTCGTTTCAACCTGACTTTTAAGCAATTATGCCAAGAGAGATGCTATAAAAACTGTATTTTTAATAAGAATTCTTATTCACAAAAGATGAAATAAAAATACTGTTTAGACTTCTACTAGATAAACGAAATTGCTCTGCGATATAGTATCGTCTCATAATTTGCTGTTGTCTTTTCAAACTGTCTTTTAAAGCAATTCTTTCAAAAGATATGCTATAAAAATTGCATTTTCTAAATCAAGAAATCTTATTCACAAAGGATGAAACAATGATAGACCTCTACTTAATAAACGAAATTGCTCTGCTATATGATATCGTCTCATTTTTGTGCGGCCCGCCCCAGGGTCAAAAGAGTCATGTTTAAGTGTTTCATATGAGAAGTCAACATGGGTAAAGGGGCATCCGACGAGCTGTTCCAAAGGAAATGTGTTCCCAATGTGATAAAGCTATAATTCTTGTTTTAAGATTTACGTAACACCATTTTCCGACACCCAACAATTCAGATTTGAGGAACGCATTTTGAGGATCTCAGCTATGTTTTATGTATTTTGATTTTCAATGAATACATTTTGAGGAGCCAAACTATTGTTTAGCTTTGATATGTGATGAGCAGCATTTAGAGGAACGCAATGATTATCTTGTCTTGAGATGCATTTGTGAATATCTTTGATTTTTGGATGATATTCAACTTTGTTTTGCTAAATGAGTGCATTTTCCGTTGAAAGCCTATATGGACAATGTGTTACATATTTGATGGTAAGTTAATAGTGGACCCGATTTGGAATTAAGTATATAATAATACTCATAAACTCTTAATCTTTGTAATAAATTCATATCAAATATCTAAATTAAATACTGTATTTGGTGTTGTATATATTCATTTATCAACAAATAAATATTTTACAGTGTTTTCTACAAAATATCATGGGGTGACCTCTCTGTGTAGGAAGTTCTGTAATCCATCTTTAGTGAAAATAAGGTTGATGTGACGAAAAACGTCTTTATAGCATATAAAGGGAAAGTTATTTTTGATTTAAAACTTAATTAAATGTTAAGGTCAAATGTCTCTGGCCTTTTGTATTTGGCCGTTATTTATACTAATTGTTATCTATTTCCGATCATTATTGTGATGCTTGCGGCTGATAGAAAGAAGCAGTGCATGTATTTGTTGACCGGTGTGATTGCATCATAGTTGTTCACCCACACATAGAAATTGCATTGTACATCAAGCTTTGTATTTATATACATTTTAATTATGATATCGATAATTTGCAATGATTACTGATTACTTCCTGAGAAGAACGCTGGATACTTGTCGCGGGTTTATACATTGACGTCGAAATGGTGTAATTGATTAGAATTAACTATCAATTAACGTCACCGTTCTGAAGAATACGTTGGTCAACAATTTGAAAAGATCTAGTGATATCGGGGCGTCATTCCAGTACTATTTCAACGTTTTTTAACCGTTTAACTGGTTCATATTTAACTCGGCAAGGTATCGTGCAACATCGTTTGGGAAAGCACGTTGTTATTTGATCATGTATAAAAACGTTTCCAGATCTCCTGTTTCGCTATGGACGTATAGGCACATAATTATATACAAGTCGCGCCGAGCTTTAGGGCGTTATCTAAAGTCAAGATTTAAAGATACTTCTAGACAAACGTTTATGTAGTACACAATGGCAACAAGTAGCTTTATTATGCGACATTATACGGAGGAATCCTTCGGGAAAGGATGATACAGAATTTTACATTTTGTACTTTCGACTAAACATTGCAAGTTTTTTTTTCAACAATGTATCGACGTATCATGTGAACGCATTTTCCTAAGCACGGCTTCAAAATTGCTTATTGTAAAATAATAAAATGATTTCAAATCAAATATCTCGAGACTCTAATATTTTGATTTAGACATTTAAAGGTATCATTATATCATATAAGTATATAGCATACGTGAGTTTTAAAGATCATCCGTCTTAAATTATATTATATGAAGCCTAAATTTTATTTTCGTTCTTTCTTTAAGTTTTTTTTATTTTATTTTGTTTACTCGAAATGATAACAACTGATGTATCAAATCGTCCTTGAGGCTATGATAAGCCGAATTACTAATTTAGGAAAATATGAAAACGCCAAAAACTGGATGTTTCTCACGTTTGAGATCTCGACTTGTAGGTCTGAGTAGATAAATCATGGGTCCCGTGCAACACATAGCTTAACTTAAGCACCTCTTTTTAGACTTAGGTTTAAAATATGAATTCAAAAATTGAATCTTTAAGCTTTAATATATCATATGGATCCTGATTTAGTCAGTTCACAAAAGCAACTTTTAATGCTGGAAAGCCGGATAGGCTAGACAATGTATGAAATATGTTTTGTCAGTTTTCCCAAAACACTCAAAATCTATCTTCTTAATTGTGCTCAGTAGATGCGAGGATCCCTTTATTGCTACATTTTTTCCTAATAGCAAATATGACCTCAACACCCCCCCTACAGGCCCCCTCCCTCTCCTCCACAATAAAACATACCCCCCTCCCTTTCGATCAATTTTTGTGCGAACAAGGATGCGCCAAAACGTTAATGGAAAAGCGTTTTTGACAAATTTATTGTCATTTGATACACAGGTTAAAACATTGCTTTGTTGAGTATTACATTACCGCATCTTCTTATGTTCACATTGTGTGGTGGTTCTGTAGTGTATCGCAAATTCCGTTAGTCCACATGGATCACATAATAATTGAGGCCTTCACTGCTCTTTTCCGTTGTGTTTACTTAGCATCAAAGTTCATATAATGCATTGCGATAATTGCCTATCATTAACCTGTCGGCTCGCGTAATGGCAGTTTAATAGGTAGTGATTGAAGCGTGTGAAAAAGCATATTGCTCTTATATTGTTTTTATATGATGGAAGTATTTCTTTATGCACTGTGCCATTTGTGAACTTTCCGCTCGTCATAATCGTCAGACGTACTATGAGTACAGGAAATGATGATTAGTATTTTTCGCAAAGCAATCGACAGATATTGTAATTACGGATAAATATCAAATTGTACATAACATTATATGTGTCATTTATGTTTTACAATTAATCGATTTAATCTCAAACGTTTTCTTTAACCAAGATTTATTTCTAATAATATTGTGATGTAACGATTCACTATCAATACACAATATAGAACTATTTAATATGACCATGTCTAAGAGCAACTCTGCCCCACCTTTCCCGCAGAATCTTGAGATATGCACCTAAAGTACGTCAAACGTCCAGTGATTTATGTGCACTTTTCGATAATTGAAATAAAGAGGGTATTGATAGACGTTCTATCGTCATGGTTTAACGTGGGCTACGAATGAAAATAAATGACATTTGACGGGAAGTGTGCAATATTTTTGTTAGTTGCGAAATCGACGTTTTTTTTTCATAAAACCATCGTAGAATGTTTAACATGCTATTTATGGGATAGAGGCAAATATATTGCAGATTGAGTTTTTGCAACTAGCTAAACACTTTTGAGCAATACTGCTTGCATGAATTCTTTGCATCCCTTCAATTTCTGTAAACAGCTTACATCCGTGGCAAAGATCGCTGTGTGTTGAACGTAAAATGATCACCCAACATTGCTACTTTAAAAAATTTAATATATTTGTTGGGGTCAATTTGTTTCGTGATATCAGGTTTTGTTAGGCTTAACGCTTTACTGACGTCTAAGACAACAAACGACTGTACGAAAACGTGTGCACGTGTGCTTATTTTGCTGTTCAGGTCATGTCACATATATCTTTTGAAATGAATTTGTCTCCTTAGGCTTGCACCTTAGGCACATGCGCTTCGGCTTATTGCGCATTATAGTTTCGGCTAAAACAATGTGTGCCGATTTTATTGTGAAACGCACCCTGCGACAAGGTTGCATTGCAATACGGTTATAACTGATTTTCAGTCAAAATTTTGGAACTTGCCAAAAGGGTCCCTCAAATCTCAAAACTAGCTTACGATTTTCCAACTGTGCAAGCCTGTTTTTTCGGGGAATGCATTTTGTGAGGTAGACCGCATGAGCTGCTTTCATATTGTGAATGATAATCAGTACCTACCTCATATGAATCATAATCATCTTGCTCCTTATTTAGTTCAATATACTCGATAATCCGTTGTAGAATCTTGCCTCGGTCGCTGTGAGTACTTCTATGATGATCTCCTCCATATATACTGCTTATACTTGAGTCGCTATGAGTATTCCCAAAATGTTGGCGGGTATCAGTATCCATACCATGCATACTGCTTATACTGCTAGTATCCATACTGCGCTTGCCATTATAGATGAACATTGAGCAACAACTAAAGAATGAGTTTGGTCGATCACACCACTGGTTGCATTGTTTGTAGCAATGGTACTCACGGCATGCCTTTCCTGTTGTTAGGCCGAGCACTAGGAAGAGTACTAGGAGGTACTGGAGTACTGAAATAGATAAAAGTATTGAATAAAGTATTCCCATTTTTTGGATACTCATAATTGGTTGATTTTTTTATAGCAATGGTACTCACGGCATGCTTTACCCGTGGTTAGGCCAAATACCAGGAAGAGTACTAGGAGGTACTGGAGTACTGAAATAGATAAAAGTATAGGGTATTAGAATAAAGTATTGTCATTTTGGATACTAGCTCATAATTGGTTGCACTGCTTAAAGCAATAGTACTTGTGGCATACCTTTCCTGTCGTTAGGCCGTGTATCAGGACTAGTATTAGGAGGTACTGGAGAACCGAAATAGATTAAAATATTGATTATCAAAATAAAGTATTCTCATTTAAGATACTCATAATTGGTAGCAATGATACTCGAGGCATGCCTTTCCTGTGGTGAGGCCGAGTATCAGGACTAGTATCAGGAGGTTTTAGGGTACTGAAAAAGTAGATTAAAACATAAGATATTAAGTATATGTAAAAGTATTAGCAAGGGTACCAGGCCAAGTATCACTACTAGTATCAGGAGAAGGGAATGTTATGGACGCACTTATGTTTTTTATCCAGTTATTAATTGCTTGACCTTCAGCTATTAGGATGGCCGGACCTAAGGTTTTGCACACGGATCCACCAATCCAGCGATCCCAACAATCCCCATATTCCAGTCAAAACATGAAATATTATCATAGCATAAATAGATGGAATGTATGACGTGTCTCTCGCTCCAACAGAACTCACTGTGTGGGATGTTACACATAGAGCCATTTGCATGAATCTGTCATGCATGAATAAAAGCCGATCATAAAAGGTCTAGGTGCACCCTTCCCACATTTCGCTTTTTTTGTCATGTTATTTTCTAGATGTAAATCTAACATTAATTTTTCGAAAATTTAATAGCTGAGCATGCGATCACTTAAAACAAAGAGATGTCCATAAACATGTAGAAGGGGAAATCGGTTTTTGAGTCATGATCAGTTTTTGGGTCAATCACTATTTTCAATAGGAAAAAACATGAACTATACTTTTTAAACATAACAAATAAAATCATGAACATACATAAGTGTTGATTTTTTTGTGTTTATAAAAATATGTTTAAAAATGCTGTTTCTGTGACAAATAGTAAGTGACCCAAAAACTGGTTTTGGGTGACTCAAAAACTGATTAGCACGTCTATTTGTGAAAAAAATATGCAGGACCTGACTGCTGTTTTCAAAATATATTTTGATAGACTCAGTCCACTAATCTAGCTCATTATATGGAACCATCACAGATTGTTATGAAAAAATCTCAATACCGTTATAGAAATTGAATCTATATGCATTAAAGAAATAAAGTTGAAACTTTTATATGAAAAGCATCTGATGACTTGTAGCATAACCTTATTGAGAAACTGTTCTTTTATCAGTTATGTTCATGGCCATTTATAGAGTTCAATGCCGTGTGGATATTTTATGTTTCTTTTTTACTTTCATGACCATTTACAGTTGATGATCAGCTCTAATGAGGCAAGGCACACGTTGATACATAACGTCATGGAAATGATGTTGAGTCATAATTATACGGCAAAGAGTATGCATTTATTACGGAAGACGGATAGGGCCAGCTGTGTTGTAGATAGGCGAAGGAGATATATCTCGGTACTGAGTAGATATATCTCGGCACTGTGTAGATAATGTCCATAGGTGCGCAGCCGATATATCTGGGTACTGTGTAGATAATGTACATAGGTGCG
Source organism: Hydroides elegans (assembly GCA_001703475.1). Taxonomy (NCBI): domain Eukaryota; kingdom Metazoa; phylum Annelida; class Polychaeta; order Sabellida; family Serpulidae; genus Hydroides; species Hydroides elegans. Next base: position 12,769 of record LQRL01122424.1, read on the forward strand.
CAGCAGATATATCTCGGTACTGTGTAGATAATGTCCGTTGGTGTGCAGCATATATATCTGGGTACTTTGTAGATAATGAGAATAGGTGCACAGCAGATATATGTTTGTACTATTAATATAGCACAACAGGTGCTGCGGATTTATATCTCAATACTGAGCACATATGAAACACATATGTATAACAAATTTGAATTATTCGGCCAACCACACCTTATTTGTAATATTGAGCATCTATCCCCCCCCCCCCCCCCCCAAA
>LQRL01122427.1:889-11743 GCA_001703475.1 Hydroides elegans
CAATAAGCTGAGAATTAGGAACGGATAAAGGTGCTCGAGCAACTTTCACGGATCGTATATTATACCCTCTCTTTCTTCGGTCTGTTCCTTATAGGAACAACCCGGCGAAAACCTCCTTCCGCGAAGCAACTGGGAATGATTTGGTAAATCGTTGCTTCTTCCTTTCTCCGGTTCTTTCTCCGACTCCGCCGGAGAAAGAACTTTCGAAAAAAATTTGAAAAGGGGGGCTATACGTGCAGGGTGGGGCTTGCTAGGGCCTAATAATGGCCCCGTGGGTAAAGGGGACTGCTAGACCGTCCCTTACCCCTAAAACGACACCTTGCTGGCGACCTCGATTGCGATATTCCAAGGAATAAAGTCGACAAACTTTTGCTTTAAAAAGTTGCATCAAAGTTCAGATTTAAAGAATTTTAATCCTAACAAACCATAGAATATTTATCTAAAACTTCTTAAAACTGTTTGTTATTCATTTATTAAGTGATTTGAATGCATTTACGGCTTCAAAATCCCGAAATAAAATTTGGTAAGACATATAGGAATTGACTTCCGGGTTGAGCACTTTATGACAAAATGATCTCAAAAAGTCTTACAAAGTCATCTTTTTCAGTGTAAATGTTTTTAATAGATGCTATAAACATTAAAACACAACTTACCTCGGACATTCCCGTCTAAATGTAGACGGAATCACTTGCAACATTGATTTTTAAACAATTGACCTTACATCCCACACACATGTGCTGAACATGCCGCGAAACCTCTGGGCCAATCAGAATCGAGCTTACAAGTGAGTACATCCGGGTTATCACTGAACAATAACAACTAGAGCCTGCTTCTCCGCGGGGCTTCGCCTTTCCTCGGGGAGAAAGGTGCCCTTCTCCGGACCGACAAATCGTTCTAAAAACAATAATTCTGACCGAAACTACGAAGCATAGGGTTCATACCATAGATGTAACGATGGGGAAGCCTATGACAGGTGAATTGTAGGTAAAGTGCTGCGTATCGTGAGCTATTAACTACAAGGTAAGGTCCCTTTCTCCTAGATTAATAATAGATTCCGGAGAAGCTATTAAAACCCGAAAAAAGGGCGGTTTTACGCTGAATGCACAGTCGCCCCGGTAAGGACACTCGATTAGGTAAAACCAGAGAGCGTTAGCCCTCCACCACAGTTGAACCTGGCTATGTAGGCTTAGCCAGCCAGGCCAGGAAAAACTCCAAAGGACCGACCTAAGGCTGGCGACCTGTTACAAGAGCAACAGACCCCACCCGGACGAATACCTAAGGTAGGTGATATACTGGTGTGTTGAAAATACTAGTAAAAGTAACAGAATCAATCTTACCCCCGTGGCAGAGCGCACTCAGGTTGTTCCAACTTTTTCAGCAGGACTGGCGACTCGAAGGCGTAAAATATAACTCCAAAACACAACAGTGACGCAAAAAACAACTAAAGATGTAATCTATATCCTTTAAATGTAGTATTCATCAACTTTTAAATCTAATTTGACGTCGATAAAATCCAAAAGAATATTAATTTTTTACAACACGTTGCCTTTGGTATGGCGCGTAAAATAAGAAGGACGATACTTCCGGTCACGTGACTAATGTAAACAAAGGGGACCGGAGAAGTATCCCTTTCTCCTCGGATAAAGGGGGCTTTTTCCGACGGAGAGGCATCAACAAACTTGTTTTTAGATTAGTTTCATAATGAATTATTACACTATGACGCGTGAAATTGTCCTGACAGACATTTGCAAAGTAGAATGTGGCCTTGAGAAAGAGTTTGATTCATTCCTTTGAAGATAAAATCAGTTATGCTTACCCTTTACGATTACATACTTTGATATATGTAGATACATTGTATATATCTTGAAGATAATAATGACATGTTTTGCTCATATCAGAACTATACATTCAATAAGCATACACAAATCGAGCTTTTAGCATTTAAAGCATAATTGTAGAGCCTATGTTTTAAAAAAATTGTCCTTTAAATAAATATTTGACATTGTGATATTCATTTCAGAGCCGGATGCATTAAGCATTCCAGTCAAATAATTCGTCTTAAATTAGCAACATTTGAACTCAAAAATTAACACTGTTTCTATAAATAAAGTCAACTAAAATAAAAAGGGAACGGAGAATCCGTTATTGTTGTTTACGCTACATCACACAAAAACAAATCAGTGACCGGTGCATCAAACGAGCAGAGATAGTTGAATTGATTTTGCATTGAAACAATATTGTTCCAAGTTGCATGTTTACTTTTTCATTGAATATTACACCAAGTCTATAATAATTGCCGTGAACCTTTCGATATGTTACAGTAAATCTTGACTTTCAGTCTACATGTATATGGCCATGGCTATAGTGAAAAATAAATGATCGGGCTGTGATTGCCAAACCTAAATAGCATTGTTAAATGTCCAGTGATATCATACAATCTTTGATTGAGCTAGGTCTACACTGTATGCTACTGTCATAAATGGGTTAGTGGTCTGGATAAGTGCGCACCGCCGTCGTCGTCGCCGCTTTGAAGAGCCAATTGGTGCGTTTATGAAAGTTTAAGATCACGACCATCTTATCCACATCCACGACCGCGCATAGCCCATTCACGTGTTGTGCAGCCTGCGCGTCTTATCAGCGGACCGTCACACGCGTGCTGTTTTCGTCGTTTTTGCCTTTATTGTCACGCAGTCCTTTCGATTTACCCATGCTTACATATTCCAAAGTACGTGTCATCGTATTTTGGTATATCACCCAACATCCCCTTTCATTATCCTCAGACTTATACCACACTAATGTAAAAGCAGATCATTTTAAAAACAAATTAATTAAAATTTGGTATTAATTTATGTAGTTAACATACCATAGTTATCTGTATTAATTGTACGAGCAAACGTTTGAAACGAGACAATGGATTTTAAAAAGGTTGTATTTGTTGCTTGGATGGTAATTGTTTATTCAGGTAAGGCTTCCAATAAAAACTTAACATTGAAGATAAATAAGTAAAAAAATCGAAATATTTTCGATTGATTTCATCAGAAGAATGTCTTATGCCATGATCTGTCGTTATAGAATGGTTCCTTGTTGTTTTACGAGGTCTCGTCGAATTACGAATGTGGGTTTAAAGTATTACAGGTGGAGCAACGGAGAAGATATAACATAAGATAATATAAAATACATAGAAGTCTAGATGAAATATGCTGTTCACATTTAATACCTTATTCTACATTTAAACGCCGATTTTATGGTGTTCGTGAAACGACGATACCTCGTAAAACGACGAGGAACTTTTCTATAAATGTACGTTCGAATAATGCGACAAGATACAATGCAGTCATTCGAATGTACATACATAAACTCACAATAGAATACATAGTCAGGTGCGGATCCAAAAAATATTGAATCTGGGGGCGCCAACAGTATGAAATAGCAGACCGACCCGGAATGGGTGCCAATTTATTTTTTTGTATTATAAATAAGGGCGTACCGGGGAGGGGCGCCGGGTGCGTCCCCTCTCAATCCGCGCCTGAGTGTCCTAATGTTAAAAACATGAATTTTGGATGAGAACGTTTGTAAAATAAAATAAAATACTTTTCACTTCCTAGTATACACAAGGCCTACCGCGTAGTTTTTGTTACAGGCAAATTACGGTCCTCTCATTGAAAATCATTGACATCTGTCTGGAACATCAAGGATTCAAATACCACGTTATATTTCCTGACTCTCTTTTGCATAATACACTTTGATGAAGCGACTGTTTTCAGCAGCTCCCTAATGAGAGCAATTGTAGGATTAAGTGCAAAATTGATCGTCTAGTGCTTTATTTCATAGAATTCTACCAAAAAACTTGAAAATGAAGAATATGTTTCATACTGATGGGGTAGCTCTAATAGGAAAAATATATCACAGCAAAAGAAATTTGAAAAACGATCAACGCTTGCTACAGATTTGGTGCAATGTTATAAAATTAAATTGTTTGAGTGTGTGACACAAATCGGAACTGTAGGAAGGTTGACGTTCATAGCTGTTTTGTGGATGTTTCATCGGTATTTCACATGGCCGCGACGTTGTCTGGCACAATTAACTTAAATCTTATTTCCAGATGGCGTTAAACACGTACATGTTTATTAACTTGAAATCGTCGTCGTGTTCATATGCGAAGTATTTAAGAGAAACCTGGCGAGTAAAATGCATCACATTATTATGAGATGATGTTTCAGATGGTTTACTTGAAAAATAAACCCTTTAAACATCCCATGATGTACTGATTCATACAATTATTTTGACCACAAAAAAATACAATTATAACGCGAGTACAAATTTTAATACATACAACATATTGTGTCATTCTCCAATAGGTGCGCTATTGTGCTCAGCGGAAAGGCCCATGCGGACGGAGTTCTCATACGACGCCCAGTTGGTTCAGCAACTTCCATCTGGACACACACAGAACCTGAAACTCTCCTGCACCGTCTTGTGGGATGCTCTTAATGGGAGAAGATACGTTCTCCAGGTGGGTTTGCGAAAAACGACATTTATGTATCTCAATGTACATACATGTACTATGTGAAATCATGTATATACAGTTTATTATTATGAAAATAAGATAAAAATCAAGGACAAAAACTGTTCACATGATATGGTGTTTGTTGTTAAATATTTCGTTGATTGACAATAAAATTGAAATTAGTATTTTTCCATCATAATCAATGAAAAATGGGAGCCCCTCGAAAAGAAAAAGGTAATTTAGTTTGTTTTGATGAACACTATATCGGAAACGTAAGAAATGACCAAGACATTCTTGAGAAATATGTGTACAATGAATAAATAACTTATTTGTTTATCTCAGGTTTAAGCAAGATTTTTCTACGAATCCTGTAATCCCACCCCCGATACCCCCTTCCCCAGGCAGCCCCACTCGTGATAAACATCATGTAGAATCAATTGACATTACCCGTGATTACTTAACACATTGATGGTGACATTTTGAATATGTAAGATTCCAGTTAAGAAGAAGCTAAAACACACGTGTTTAACACGTTATTTGGCAAAAACAATGATGATCAAAACGGGAAACAAACGTTCTTCGTTTTCCTGTTAATGACGACATGTGACATTATTGTTCCTACAGCTTGAGGACTGTCATCTGAGCCAGACAAACGCGAATAGGGATAATCACGTGGAGCAGATGCAGCGAAGCCTTCACAGGCAAGTGGGCGAATAGGAAATTTATAACAAATATTGAAAATAGAATATGCAAGAAAAATGTCTTATTGTTTCGAGTTATGTTGTAGTTGTAATATCATAACCGGAGTACCAAGTGGTTTCTTTGGGAAAACTTCTAATTATGTTTTCATCTTCCTGACCTTCTATAAGAATAACGCCCAAGTAATAAATATGAAAAGAGCCAATTCATTGTTAAATTGAAATAACATTTGAATTAAAGCAGGATTAATTATTCTCGTGCATTAATTTATTTTGTACTCAAATATGTCATCAACTACAGAACAACACAAACAGTTCTATGCAAAACGCCAATGCTGCCATTTAATAATGACTATTTAATAATGAATAGGTTTTAACGAACGTTTAACGAAGTTTTTCTATTTTAGAGCAGAAGTATATACCTAATGGAACATTATTCTAAAAATTAACAATATGGTCCACGTACTTAACAGAATAGCTTATAAATTGAATATACCGATGAAAATAACCCCCTTTGAAATAAAGCAAATGTATTAATATTATGTATTATTCATCAACATTCTAAATTGCATATATTTATAACAATCCACACAATATTGATAATTATAACAATATCAAATCGGAAATTACTTTGCTATTCAAATTGGCACCTGCTATTTTCTTATAAACGTAAACAATGACTTGAAAGGCATTCCTATTTTTTGTCATGTTTTACTCCATTAAGCAACGTGCATCTTTAATGTATTAATAACTTCAATAAATGTAAATTTATACAAGTTTGATAAAAGACAGTTGCGTAGCTAGTTAATTGAGCTGTGTTTATTTTTAAAATTAAATAAACTCCGAGGAATATCAAATAAACTTTAAGAACAGTTTCATTATTCATATATTTAAGGGATATGTCGAGGGAATAGTATGGAAAAAATGTCGAGCATCACATGAAGAGTCACTGCTTCCGACGCAAACATGAGCGCATCGTATTGTACATTATATAGATTTCGTTATATATCTCATCCAAAATAGGTATCCCCTCATCGTCGATATAAACGATACAGACCCAGTGCTGCTTGTACATCGACAAGAGGACATCGACAATGTCAATATCAAGCGAGGCATACTCGATCTATTGGTGGGATCAACGGCTCTGCATAATACGACAGGAGATAGAATCTCATATGTAAATTGCTTTTTGGTATCAATAATTTATGCGCAAAGTGGATTTTTTTCGAATTGAAACAATCTTATATTGCAACCACCGATCAGCGGAAGTTTCTGAAACTTGTGCGAAATTCAAAGAAAATAAAGCGTTTTACATATAGTCGGCAATAATGTGATAATATTTTCTTTCAATTTCGTAGCGGTTTCATAACATATTTCGCCGCATCATTTAGGTTGTTGCATGTTTTGACTATACCATGGATCAAATAATATGCGTTTCATATGTTCCTCAATATAGCTTTTATATTTTCTTATTTCCGCTTGCTTTGTAACCTTGCAAATTGAATGTCGGTTCAAAAGGTGGCGTTAAATATAAAACTTCGATCTAGCAAAATAACACGATTTTAGGATATGCTGATTCGCAACGGAACAATCCAAGAACACAACATTATTAGAAGTCTATATTTTGTTGAAACAGCGCATAGTTTGATAAAAGTATATATAAGTTCGTAATAAGTCATAGAGTGATAATAAATATTCAAATTGCATCGTCGCCATTTTATGTTTATATATATTGCACTTTTTAGACAAGTATTCACGGTATATGCGACATGGAGCAATCATGGAGCAGTGACCGTACGTTCAGCATTTCTTCAAAGTTAAACGAATGTTCACAATGGAGGGCAGATGTTTCTTCAATTTTCTTTGGCCATTCGCAGAATGATATCGTAAAGGTATTTGACAAAATAGACCGAATGATGCATGCAATTATCAGCAATTCAATATATAATTTATATGTGACATGTATAATAATTTATTTCCCTCCAAATCCGTTCTTTAATATATGTTTTATTAGCACCTAGTATATTTTGAAAGTAAAAAACAAGTTATGTATGAATCATAACTGTTCAGTATAATACACAGCCAATGGTGAAATGATGCTTTACTAACCCACTCGGCAAGACGTCGACGGACGTCGAGAGGACGACCTAATTTGGGCCCGTACGTAAGTTTTCCGGACGTCCTTATTCGTCGCGGACGTAGAAAAGACGTCGCATCGACGTCGCGTTCAAATCGGACGTACGAATAACGTCCTATGCACACCGGAACGTAATAGGACGTCCGGAAAACTTACATATGGGCCCAAATTAGGTCGTCCTCTCGACGTCACGTCCGAATAAGACGTACTATGGACGACCCTTGCCGAGGGGGAAGTACAAGAAGTCCACGCGTCTGCTACAGATATAGAGTGTTAATAGCAAGCACTATTTGTGATTTACCTTTTTAAACTGTTTAATTTGTTTACAACCAAATGTATCGAGACCTTAAAATCACTTTACATCAATTAAAATATATAAGGATTAATGGATGCCTAGAATCTGGAATTGGTTTTCTTTGTAGTACCTGTTGCCCTTGTCGGTAACAGAGACATGTCATGGACACTTGCACAGTGATGGAGAGACCGATAAAATACGATGTGTTGAGTCCTATATCGACTCCCTCACAAATCAAGAATCTCAACACAGATCTGAAATAAGGTTGATTTTACTCTCATATTTGCAATGTATGGCTAACATAAAAGATTCGATTTCAAAATTCAATCGATTTGATTTTTGAATATTTCATCTATGGAATACATATAGCAAATTCAATGGATTAAGATAGGGTATTCGTATGTTGAACTTATTCTCGACATAGTCTTTTTTATTCGAAACAATAATGCAAAACAATTAATACATAATAATCTTTCATTGATTGTTCTATTTTTCTTTTCATCATTTGAATTTGTTTCTGAAATATATAAATGTGAACATTTTCTTTAACTTTTAATATCTTTTTAAAAATATTATTTAGGAAGCAATTGAAACGGATAAGCCGTACCGACACTCCTTACGGGAATATTGATTTTGATGCATACATAAGCAAAGACCTGAATCTGGATTTCGCTGCCAAAACCAGGTTCTACAACAACCCTGTCGAATATAGCGAAATCAATGCTAATAACCAGGATCCTATGGTCAAGTTGAGGGAGGTACGGACTAAATAATCAAATAACTTTGTTAAAATTGTGAATTTTCAAGGACTGCTTATGGATTCGAATCAAAATGAATACTATTAGATCGAAACAAGAAATGGTATCTCAAAATAACTTTACTAAAATACATTATCAAATAGTTATATATTACTTAATTATAAAGCTAAATGCTATATAAACCTTATCGATGTTCATTCGCTGTGTTGCAAAAATTAACATTTATCAAATGTTATCAGTAACATTAATTGCATGTCGATCTTTTTATCATTCAGTTTGAAAACGTAAATCCGGATATCGATGGATTAAACACACTAGACGAAATGCGTATTTTCATTCGACAAATGTCCAATGACGATATTGCTATTATTGTGCGCAATTTGACATCCGATCCCAATGTAAGCAACGTCACGACATGGTCAAATTCTTTGAAAGTCATGCAAAGTAATTAATTAGATATAACTAAACACTATACAGAAGAGTTCACATATGTCAACCATCCAGTGCTATTAACGTGATAATAAGGATTTACGCAATAGAATTGAGGTCTTTGTAAGAATTCTTGAAATTCCGATTAAATTCTTAGTCATTATATTTGAAGTCAACGTTTTTTTTTTATTTTGCCAAGGCGATCGGTTGTTTTGAAATTGGCAGAAATTTCGAAAACGTGTCGACTGGGAAATCTTTATTTTATACATTTTAATCAGTTGTCAATGACATTTCCTCATTGTTCTCCGCGCAGAAACACAAATTCCTTGGAGAGCTCTTGAAGATATGCGATCGTCAAGCATGTCCCACTTGGACGGTACATCTTATTACGCACGGCAATGTATCGCAAAATGTGGCTGATGACTTGCTGGTGTCATTAGCTTTGACTGCAAATGATATAGAGGAAGAAACCCTTTTATCCCTCATTGTGAGTATACCAATGAGTCATGTTTAGCCTTATTATGTACAATTTCGTTATATCTTCTTTTGTTTAATTGTTCAAAACCAGTTGTGTGTATACATGTAGACCTCAAACCTGGTATTTGAGCCAGTAAACACACACTTTTTGACTTTGAGAGTATAGATTTCAAGCTTTTTAGCATCGGATTTCTGCCACATCCATGCATATCATAGGTGTATCAATTGAGTATGGACTCGTAATAATTAAATTGCTTTATGTGTTATTATTTGTGAGCACACGCACCTCCCATAACATCGGGGTCAGCAACTATGCGACCTTGGTATTTGGGCCACTACGGGTTTTGCCATTTAAACAACGTAAAATATATGTATAGCTTGAATAGCTTATCACGCATCATTCTTTGTCTTTCAATACATACTACAGCTGACGTTTTTACTTGAAATTACGTCCTGAAAACAATGATTTGTGTTGTAAGTTTTAGTAAACGTAAATCATACAATAATACACTATACATCATCATTATTACATAATTTTAGTGGTTTGACCATGCAAAGCAGAATGTAACTGTGAACAGTATGGCATTAAGGAAGTGTTCACAGTTACATTCTGCTTTGCATGGTCAAACCACTAAAATTATGTAATAGTGATGATGTATAGTGTATTATTTCAAGTAACGTAATTTCAAGTAAAAACGTCAGCTGTAGTATGTATTGAAAGACAAAGAATGATGCGTGATAAGCTATTCAAGCTATACATATATTTTACGTTGTTTAAATGGCAAAATCCGAAATGGCCCAAATACCAAGGTCGCATGGTTGCTGACCCCAATGTTATGGGATGTGCGTGTGCTCACAAATAATAACATATATAGCAATTTAATTATTACGAATCCATACTCAATTGATACACCTATGATATGTATGGATGTGGCAGAAATCCGATGCTAAAAAGCTTGAAATCCATACTCTCAAAGTCAAAAAGTGTGTGTTTACTGGCTCAAATACCAGGTTTGAGGTTTATGTGTGTTATTGGTGTCATTGCATGTCTGTTGTTAATTAAGGATTAAAACTTTCGGCAAACTTAGAACTGAAGATATTTTGAAAATATTTGAAGCTTTATCTCGTCTAGCATATTGCTAACGCCCATGTGTTTAAAGTTATGAACCAAACTTTTAGTTCCATATTAATGCCATGTGAAAATGTCGAGGGCAATAAAAGAGTGCGGTGATCATGTTAAACCTCAGTATAATTCTATGATGATATATCATATGTTTTCTCATCTTAAGAATCAAACGCTTTATTGATTAACTTAAATTAGTACTCTTTTTTAGAGATATTGTATGGAATCACAATCCGATTGTCTTATTCCAATAAGCATAATGCTGCAAAGGAGGGGAAAATGTTCGGTAAGTACTTAAATTCGGGAGCGGTCACATTAAATTAGCGATCGTTTGTCGTCGTTATAAAGTTTCATTTTAATCAATATCAATTTTGAACATAACGTGTCATGGCTTGTAGAAGGTTGTATATACAAATGTAGCAACACTTCA
>LQRL01122429.1:22485-33544 GCA_001703475.1 Hydroides elegans
TAGGAATTTTAGCTTGCCTAGAACCTTTGGCACAACAGAAAGTACCATGCTATAACCTGAGAGATCTTGATCGAGAGTTACACCTAGATATTTTACAGATTTTGTACCGAACAAAGTGTGATTTTTATAGTTGACTTGAAAACTTTTGATGGTGCTTAACTTGCGTTTGGTACCAAACAGAATACACTCAGTTTTTCCTACATGTAGCGAGAGCTTATTGTCAATGAGCCAGTTGTTGCATGAATCAAGTTCCTCAGCTAAGTATTTAGATACAACTTCAGGATTTTTGTCACACACCAGAATTATGCTGTCATCAGCTTACAATAATAGTTTATTTCTAACAGAGATACACATGTCGTTACTGTAAATGAGATACAGCAAGGGACCGAGCAGGCTTCCCTGTGGTACACCGCACTTGATATCGTAAGCATCCGACTCGATTCCATTAATTGAAACCGTTTGTTTTCGCCCTGACAAATAAGACCTAAACCACGATGGATCTATACCGATAACGTTAAGTTTTTTGCAAAGTATGTCATGATTCACACTATCAAATGCTTTTTGGACATCCAAAAGCAGAGCTCCCACATAGAGACCTTTGGAAACATTATGCTTGATATAATCAGTTAAGTAAAGGAGGCATGACTCGGTAGAGTAGCCCGGCCTAAAACCCGATTGAAAATTATATATGAGATGGTTCTTAACAAGATAGTCTTTAACCTGATCATACACACATTTTTCGAGAACTTTTGAGATGCAACTCAAAACACTAATTGGGCGATAGTTACCCACTTCCAGTTTGTCGTTTTTCTTGAAGAGAGGCGTGACTTTGGCATGTTTGAGGTCGTCCGGCACCTTGTTATGTAGAATAGACAGGTTGAGCACATGGTGGAGAATGGGGGCTAGTTGTTTCGCGCCGTCTTTTAGGAATCTCGGGGAGATACCGTCCATACCTGTTGATTTCTGTGGGTTCATTTGTCGCAGTTCGCGTTGTAGATACGATAGAGAGACCGGTTTTATCTTGAGTTTTCCTGGGATTATGCCTTGAGACCGATAGAATGACTTGAAGAGCGATGAATCCACGTTAAATGTACCCGGGGATATAGGCAGCTTCGCGACGAGATTCGAGGCAATAGAAGTAAAGAAATTGTTTATATAATTGCAAATTTCGCGTGTGTCGTAACATATTTTCCCGGTGATCCGGAGTACTATATTTGAGTTTACTTTACTTTTATTGCTGTATCCGAGGTTTTGGAGCTGTTTCCAGAGTTTTTTTTGGCGTATCCATATTTTCTTCGAAGCGATTGCGTAAATAATCGGCTTTAGCTTGTCTTATATCTCGCTGTATTTCATTACGGATTTTGTTATACTGGGTTTTTATCACTGTATCAAGACTCTCCTTATAGGCGAAGAATAATCCATCCCGTAAGGCGATTTTTTCGCGTATTTGTGTAGTTATCCATGGTTCTGTTTGTTGTTTTATGCGTACGGTTTTTTTCCGGGGCTATCTTATCAAGAACACTACACATTATTTCTTTGAAAAAGAACCAGGCACTATCCGGGGATTCGGCTTGTAGAACAGGGGTCCAGTCAGTGTTATCCAGAAGGTCGGTGAACCGGTCAGGCGAGTAGTTTTTCATGGAGCGAATGGTCACCGTGTTGTGAGCGTTAAAGGACTGCTTGATTTGTTTTCGCGTACAGTAAATAAGAGAGTGATCACTAAGCGCTGTATGGAGAACACCGCTCTGAGAAATTTTGTCGGTAGCACTACATATAATATGGTCAATTGTAGATGAATTTTGCGAAATACGGGTAGGAGAGTTTATAATCTGGGTATATCCTGATGTGGAGAGAGTCGATGCATAGCTCTTGTATGCTTGAGACCTTTTATTTTTCACACAAATATTGAGATCCCCTAAGATGTAGCATTCCTGGTTGATGTCTATTTGTTTGAGCGTAGTAGAAAACACATCTAGAAAGTTGTGTTGGGTTGGAGGGCGATATATTGAAGCAACTAATATGGGCTTTGTCTTAGGTAATAGAATATCTATCCAAAGCGCCTCTAGATCCGAGGTTTCAAGGTCTGAACGGACGTTAAATGGTATATCGCAGCGAACATAGAGGCACACACCACCTCCTTGCCTATTTCTGTCATTGCGAACAACACAATTATTTGGAATGGAAATTTCTCTGTTTGTTACGGAATCGTCTAATTGCACAAATGTTTTTAAGTTTTTGTAATAATATTTAGTTACCAATAAAAACACCCACCAAAAATAAGCACGGATGGTCAAATATATCAAGAGAAAATAAATACATTTGTAGGAATATTTAAAAAAAAAACAAGCAGAATCGATCGAATCCTGGCGAGACACCATGGAAGTTTATGACAAAAAGGAAGGGCAAAACATCAATTTTTATTAGAGAGGATGTGCAGAATGTCAAAAATATGCTAGACTGTCGTAAATTTCATGTAAACCATCCAGTAACAAGCAATGCGATTGGTCATATTTGGGTTAATGGCTATTGGCTGAAAGATTTTTTAATCATGCACAAACTCTATTGCAATATATTAAATTCCTTGGCACAAATTTAAGATATAAATTAAATTGATTTAAATATGTACACATGGTCATAGCATTACTTTCTTGAAAATTGGTAGTCATGGTAGCTATAAATAGTGAACTTTCATTTAAATTATTTACTTCGTGATATTTTTTCGATTATCTGTACGTTTTTGTGGGATTTTTTTTCAAGAATAACGTCATATTTTTAACAGTTAACTACGGGCAGCTTTAATAAAACTAGGCAAAAGCCAATAACGATACCAGAATAATGTATTGATGAATGATGTTCCAGCATTTAAGAGTATTTTGCTATTTCAATCTTTTAAAATTAAGAATGATTTACAAGTTGGTCAGCTTTTATAAATGCCAGTATACTCTGTATTTTAAATTAAGGTAGAAATTTTATTTATCGTTGAAACAGAGGGTAGCACTATAATACATGCATTCATACACTCTTCGCATGAACAACAACAAGGTCGATGTGTACACCATGATATCACATGTTATAATGCATCAAAAATGCTCATGAGTCATCTAGCCATTGACTGCCTACTCGCTTGAAAACTTAAAACAAATAATCCACCAGTAGCTATTTCACAATTATGTGGTTTTTGCATACGTAGCCATATTTTGCATGCCAAGCAGTTTTTTTAGATTTCGAGATTTCAGTTCGAGATATTTGAGAAAATCAACTTAGTTGTTTTGACGCTTGTATGTTTTCTCTGCATATAAAGAAATAGGTTTCATCCTATCTGAATAGCTCATAAGAATTTAAAAATTACATTGAACGAAAATAGAAATCAAATGTCTGTCAACAATTCTGCACAATGTCTAAAAGGCAACATTGCATCTACTGTTCGAAACGTCATCCAAGTGACGTATTTCGACGATTCGTAAGGTTTTGAAAAATTACATCTTTCTAAAAATATCAATTACTAAGATAGAAATTATATCTTTTCTAAATGCCTTGCATGTTTCATCTGAAAGTTTTGTGAACCCTTTACATTGGATGAACGTACTCCTTACTAGACTTCAAATCGACGTTGCGGCAACATCCTTTCCTTGAACTTGATGACACAATACCTTTACATGAGTCCTAATTAGAGCGACCCCTCGACATCATAGTATCGTATTTTTTATCACACTTTTTTTTTCAGAATGACGAGTTAATCAACTGGAATCGACGGGTTTCAAAACATTATTGGTGGATACAACAAATGCCTTTTTCTAAACGATTCACTTCCTGATTCCAACGACATTCATCAATTTGGAGATAGAGATTGAGAGCAAGGGAGAGATAGAAAAATAGAAGATTAAGAGAGAAGCGACGGCAAGCGACGGAGAGAGACATCGGCAACATAATTCAAATCGAAATCTTAATAAATTTATATATTTATTTAGATGATATTTAGGTAAAACATGATTATGTTATATATAAAAGTTCTGTTGTAAGAGAACTTATTGTTAAGTTAAAAACAAAAGCAATTTACTCTTGTAATATATTTGCTCGGCAATGTCTCGATTCTTCCAATAATGTACAAGTATGTGCTATATAGATTTTCATTGTTAGTAGTGATTGAAGCAACATTAATCTGTTACAGTTCCTCTATGGCTCTCATCTTATTGATAGAAAAAAAGAATGTAGTCTTTGAATATTAAAAGAAACTGTCTTCAGCGTGCTTATAGTCTATTAATCGCCCTCGTGTGGTTATTTGTGGCGTATACGTGCATTGGGCATTCAGACTTTTATTGTGTATATAACCTTGGAGCATAAAGTATTAAGGATGTCATTAAATATACATTTACGAGAGCATTGCCTCTATAAATATTTCATTCATATATTCAATGTCGTATATGAGTACATTCAATGTATGAAACACTGAAAAAGCTCACTCAAAAAATGCTTTAAAATGATCCGTATATAATGCACTCTTAAAGAAGAATCTTATGCTTCGAAGTTTGCAAAAAAATGATCTCAGCGTGACGTCATTTATAAAGGCCATATAGCAGCAAAAATGAAACGATCCAGACAAACCCCTATAATACCAGCGTGTAAACACTCTGGTATTAAAAAGAAGAAGGGGCTTGGCAAAACATAGCCTTATCATTTTTTGCGCGACAAATATTTTGTGTCTGTAATTTCAATTTGTTCTATAGATTCAGATAAGTTATGGATAGGGGTATATCGGAACTCTATTGACTGCGTCCATGCATCATTACCGTGTCACAAAACCATACAATGAGTGTCAGTGTCGAGATACAGTATATGTCCCAATTGCCAAGTTACGAAACTGCTGTTGCTCAGCTGTCAAACGTCACAGAGACATGCAGCTGGTGCGCTTACAAAGCTTGAGCAATTTCAATTGAGGATTCTTCTCTTCATTTTCCACTCACACCACTCCAAAAACCCGATTTCTCCGCTTTAAATCTTTGCTCAATTCGTTTAAATATCTAGCAATAATAGTGTATGTTTTAAAATTAGTGTGCATCATCATTTCCTCGTCAAACTATGCTGTTTCACTCTTCATTAGACATGAGAATGTTGTCCTAAAATTTAATTTCAATCGTAAAATGTTTACATGGAATAATTATTTTTATCCGTAACTCTAACTGTAATCCTTACCCTTAATATCGTCGCCGAGAGGTTTATGTTGCTGCAGAGAAAGCCGCATTAGCTTAAGCAGTTGTTGTGCAATTCGCAATACGGGTTGGATGGTTGAGATGGAATGTTTGACAATAGTGTTGCTATAAATGTGCACCACTTGCATAACAAACCCAATACCAAACTAAATGTGTTTAAATATTTGTATTTGAAACTTCAAACAGTTTATTAATTTTATTTTTAAAGGTACATTTATAGATGAACTTAAACAAATGAAAATATATCACATCAGGAGGAATGAAATTGCAATTGTCCTTGCACCGACCTTTGTATAAAAGTACTGACGGCTTTAATACCTGCCCGTTTTTCACTTGTAATGGAGTCTGTAAAGAGAAGAGCAAAAATATGTTTGGGTCGTCCTGTATTTTCTTTTCTGAGAAGAGAGTGGCCTTCCTAGACATTGCCGTACTAACACATGGAGATGGAGGAAGCACGTTAACGTCACAAACATTTGCTGAATGATCCTCTCTTGATGAATGGTTGACGGTTTTCGTCGTCATACATTCTTTTAAAAGAATTTTTGTTTTAACTGACTGCATTTGATGTGACCTTTATTATATGTATTTATTTTTGATTAATATATCTCTTTCTCAATCAGTTTAGAATAGCTCTAGTATCAGTATTAAGTATCAGTATTGTAAATCGCGGTGAACATGTATATGGTAAAGCGCTCTATAGGAATCATAAATAGAATAAAAAAATAAAGCTTGAGGCTTTAAAATAATCGCTGTTGCTGTCAATGATGGACAGGGCAACGCAGCTATAGATGACAGTTGCGGTGCTGTTAGCTCATGAATCGAAGACAAAGAATTATCCTCAACGTTAGCTTCGCGCAACTTGCTCTAAATGAGCTTGTGTGTCATAATGCCTTCTCGACTTTGTACGACGTAATTCCACCGAGGAACCTTGCGCGGTGCAGCACGGCTCAAGCTTACATCAACAAGAGAGACAGAGATTGGGGATACATAATGAATCGTCGAAAGTATCGCAACACTGAGATTATCACAATATCTTATATCTTAAGTCTATGCAACATGCAAATATTTTGTAATATACTCATGATGTTGTTCAGATAAAGAAGCGACAATTTTGATTACCTTGTTAAGGACATGCTCATTATTTGAACCCAGTTCAACCGAAGAAACGTGCTCAATATTATACAGATTACTCATTTTTCCAATAGATAATTCGCTGAAAATTTCGGTCCTGATTGAATTATCAACCGGTATGTTCATCTCTACCCACATCTACAAAATATATGATATTTCAATTAAATATAAATAAGTCCTTTTTTATTTAAAAATGTATATTTTAGTACAACTATTTTGCTATTTTGTAGATAAGGAAACACTTAATAAAATTAAACCATGAATAAGTTATTACATTTTTTTTCATAAGATGCTTTACATCTCCCTCGACAGCCTCAACCTCAGCAGTGAAATATTCCATTTTCATCGCCTGCTTTGATGGACTTGATGGCGAGGAGTCCTGATATTTGAGCAGCGTCACAGATTGCGTCCCCGGCCTCGCTGTTCTTCATAAAATCGACAATTTGGCTAAGTGTACCGTTTTGCCGCCACATCGATAAAATTCCATCCACTTTCACGAGGGCCCTGACCTTTGAAATGTTCGATGATGCGTTCTCATACGATGACTTCGTGTCAAACTGACACAAAAAGAATTTATTTCAGCATCAGACAAAGAATAACATTGTCATGTCTATAATATTTGTTTTACAGAACAATACATTATTACGAGATAATTTAGATACACACCTTTAATTCGTTACAAAGCTCTGTGACGGTTGATTGAAGCTCATCTTTTTCAGCTTGAATCTTTGATTGGGTTAAATTATCACCAACCCCTTGTTCAAGTTTCGGACATTTGTTTAGTTGAAGACAGGGGCATTGTAATATTTGAAGGCACGGCTCTCCTTTCTGTAGCAATGAAAATGTTTATTTATTGCTTCTCTAGACTCTAAATAATAATATTTTTGTTTAATACACGCCCCATTACTTTTCTCATTAGGCTTTGAGTAGTCACAGTTTATATTATATATTTTGTAACCAAAGATGTAATCATTATTAATATAATTGTCTACCATGATTTTGGGGGTACGCATTGAAATTTCGAGGTGGTATGCTTTGGAAGATCCTAAAACAACAACCAAGAGCAATAAAAACACTTTAATAATATCAAAATTTCGATAAACTTGTGTATCGAACGCAGAACCTATATTCATCACAACCAATAGCCAACTATACAAACCTATTTAAGATGCTTGCTTTAAGGCTTTTATTTCGCAAGGAAACATATTTATTCTACCCCCATCACATCATTACCTATAAAAACACAAGGGGGAAGTTGTTGATGCTGATGATATATAATGATTCATGCAATGGTGCTATCTATTTGTTAAACAGCACAAACAAACCACTTCATACGGGGTCAACTCAACATTTGATATGAATAAAAGATGTATACGATATTATCATTTATATCTGGGAAAACTGTATATTTAAAAAAAAACTTGCTTTACATAAATGTTAACATATTTCTTAAAGATCATATTGAGTATTTGATTATAGATACATGTCGCGATGTTATTCAGCCTGTTATGTTAAATATCGGGCGACAAATAATCTTTTGGATAGAGGTATATTTTTATTTAGTGAACGCTTTTCAGCTATTGTTGGCGTTCACTTGCGGTTTATTATTGATTGTTTTAGCCTATCCCTTTTGAAACTAAGCTACATGATAGGTGTATATATCCTCCTTAGCAATAATTATCAAAATGATACGGTTTATAGATGGTTTCATTGACATCACGACTATTCCTCACCACTATGCACAACATCTCACTTTTTAATTAGTGAACGATTTTGAAATATGATAAATGTATGCAAAGTATAAAAGATTTGTGAACTACTATCGTAGTTTAATTTGAGATTAAGGATTATAAAGCTGCTCTAAAGGTAAGGCCTGTGTAAATAGTTCGAACGTAATAGATTATAAACGAGGCATTCGTTTTTATTTAATTGAAATATCTCAATCGTATAATTGATATCCATTATGTCATTAATTATTAAAGATATCTTCCAATCGCAGCAAAACACATAAGAACAAAGTATATTGTGTTATTCCCGTTTTGATTCTCCTTCTAGAAATCTAGAAAATCACAATGTTATATAATATAATAGAGTTTTGTATGCAGATTCCCAATAAGGCCTAAATCCTGTCTTTCTATTAAAGTCTAAATAGGTGTTTCTTTCTAACGAATGAGAAAATGCACTAGATTTATCTAGTATTCAATATTCTGCTTTAACAAATCGAATTAGGTAAACCCATGTTAAGTATTTTGCAAATCATTGTACATATTCCAATATCGTTCACTAATTAAAAAGTGTGATAAAGCGCTCATGAGGCAGAGATGACGTCGTTATCAACAAACGTGCTTAACTTATTTAATATTTCGGTCAATGGTGTTAAAAAGGACATACACACCTGTCATGTTGCCAAATATTAAAAGGAATAAGCATATATTTTCAATTTTAAATCATATTAGAACACAGTTTTTACTGGAAATCGTTCACTAAATACAAATATCACTCTAAGATGTTGTTCTAACCAACAGTCCTTCCAATTTGACAGACATATGACACATTACCTATAAAAACACAAGGGGGGAAGTTGTTGGTGGTGATGATATATAATGATTCATGCAATAGTTCTATCTAGGTTGTTAAACAGCACAAACAAAACACTTCATACGGGGTCAACTCAACATTTGATATGAATAAAGGATGTATACGATATTATCATTTAAATCTAGGAAAACTGTATATCTAAAAAACTTGCGTTTACATAATTTTTAACATATTTTAATAAGATTATATTGAGTATTTATTATAGATACATGTCGCGATGTTATTCAGCCTGTTATGTTAAATATCGGGCGACAAAGGATCTTTTGGATAAGATGTGAATCTAACCAACAGTTCTTCCCATTTGACAGACATATGAGTTCAATGTGACATGCAGTCACCGCTTGCTAGTTGTAAAATGGCTAAATATAGATGCATGTAGTGGACTCAATGTCACGTTGCTTGGCAACGCTTTATACGTAAAAGATGGATTCAAAAAGGGGGTATTCAATGCAATTCAACGGCTTTATATAGGGTAAGGTTTAATATACTTAATGATTGCGATAACGCCGAAAGCGATTGGTATATAGAGATGATGACGAGGATAGCTACATTGAGTTTGATACATAGTGCATTGACTATTTGTTGGCGAAACGGTCCCTAAGACGCCCATAAATAAGTACACATTTGAATTATTTGCAATGGTGAATGTTTAATTTTATTCGACGACGGGTTATTCATGTTACCCTATCAAATTGGTTTTTGTTTTGTTTGGCATTTTAGTGGTTCTCATGGTTTGCTATTACAAATTGTCGAGATCCCTCTACAGATTTGCCTTTGTATTCAATATTATCGACTGATATTTTAACTACATTGACGTATTTTGATATCAATACGAGCAATACATGTAATTTTATTCGTTCATTGGCTTTATTTGTTATGGCATCTCAAGAACAATGGAACATCATTGGTGTCCAAAAAACGATAGCAAAGATAGCTTTCGGACAAAACGTCATCGATAATTATACTAAGTTCGAAAACAGCATGAGCAAAAAACTCGCAAAAAATCTTATTTTATATAAGTTTTGAAATAACCCATCTGAGCTCAGCTCAAATATATGGTCTTTCTATATTCAAACGGAAACGAAAGACCGGTAAATGATGGTTGAAGTTTTTTTACATACAAAGTACAAAATATATAACGTGACGTTATATAAAAAGAAAGAATATATAATATATTTTGGTATTAAAATATTCTCGGTGAACCGACAAGGGACATGTCCTTATAAAATAAAAGAATAAATAATTTATTTTTTGTATTATCATATTTTTGGGGAACCCACTAGAGACTTGTCCTTTTGGGCCAATGAAAATGAGATCATCAAATGATGAAGTCCAAGGTATTGGATGTTGACAATTCAAAAAAAAAACATAAAAACATTGTCATTCCGGCTTTCTTATACAACTATGATTCATCAAATGGTTAATATGGCAGAAAGTTTGAATGACTAAATCTTCTAGCAATATTCTTATGGTCGCTCACCGCAACCGCAACCGCTAAAAAAAAAGTTTTGACCTGTGCTTTGTATCTTAGACGAGAATACTAAACACTTCCAATAAAGCTTAATTGTGAAATATAAATATACATATATAACACATGAACATATAAGTGTGTTAATTTATCATCATTTTTCAGATCATGTAACACATTATAAGTGTATGATTATCGTTCAAATACGGTGTTTAAGTATCTTGGCTAGTACTTCATAGATGCTATGAATAATTGACAATGCATTACTTGATCTTCAAGCTTATTTGTATCTTATTTTATCACATAAGTGTTTACGCAATACTTAACATTACATTGGTGTATATGTGTAACACAATGCGACATCACAACGAAAAGGATAAATCTAAAATATAATTTACTTTTTGTTTATATGACAACAATGTTTAATTTCTTTAAATTTCTAGGAAAGAAATCGTCGCATGGGGATAAACGCCCTCCTTACCCGGTCGGAAATTACGATGTCAGACTTAACTGCGTTCTTGGTAAAGGATCCTATGGAACTGTTTATCTTGCTACGCACAAAACCACAAAACAGACATGCGCGGTAAAAAATATAATTTTTCCAGAAGATGCCGAACAATTAGCGAAAATGGAACAAGCTGCTGAAAGAGAGTGG
>LQRL01122435.1:16605-35636 GCA_001703475.1 Hydroides elegans
AGTTATTTATTAATACTACAGAATCATGTGCTAGATTATGAATATCTTAATCATGAATAAGTATTAGATAAGCAAATAAACGAATGCATACGAATAAACGATAGCTTACGATAGCTTGCGAATAAACGATAGCTTACGATAGCTTACGAATAAACGATTGCTTACGATAGCTTACGATAGCTTACGAATAAACGAATGCTTACGAATAAACGAAAGCATACGAATAAACGAGAAACGAATAAACTAATAAACGAATACGAATAAACGAATACGAATAATTTTGCTTACGATAGTCAAATTGGAAGTGGTTTTAACTGTATGTGAACAAAGGATGGATACAATAGAGACTTGAGCATATGCTGACGGCGACGGGGCCGACAACACGAAACGTGATGAGAAATATAATTTATTTTTGAATTATGATCTATCGACAAGAATAAATAAATAGGTTAAACCCATGGTATATTAAATATACTTACAATCGCCATCTCGTCCCACTCCGATCCACTGCAAGTATCTCGGTTGGTCATCACATGTCTGCAATAACGCGCCCATGCCTTCAACCTGGATCTTTTGCAGCACTTGCACGTTTTCTTTATGAGCGAAGGTGTAGCCAACGAATTTGCCTGCAATGAAAACAAAAACGCTTAATAGCATCAAGCAGATCCGTGAATCAATATTTTGTTTATGTTTTAATAGAGTATGCATTTATTTGGCATTTACCCAGATATTTAAATGAGGTAAATAGACAAAAGCGAATATGATAAAGAAGTTCCAAAAGATAAAATCAAGATGACACAATTCCAACGAATATAATATTGTTGAAACATAAAAAACAACTGCCCTTTGTCATCCCTATAACCTTTTTTTTTTAGAAAAAAATCTACAATTTAATGCTTGTTTAAAATGTTTCATAAGTGTTAACTTAATCTCTATCAATTACCTGTATCTATGTTAAGGACACAACTGCTATTGTGGTCACTCGACCTGGCTTCCGCGTTTGCACTCACGAGCAGGAACTGGTCTTCAGTCACATTGCCCAGGGTTACCGACTGTCCACGAGAATCCAGGCCCCTCGCATCCAGAGTCTGTAAACAAATGGAATATGTAAGAAAACATGGGCAATCCACATTATTTCTCGTGTTAATATAAATAGTTTTTTTTATTACCAGGGTACCTGCACGGCATTTCTGTTGGTTAAGCTATACCATTAAAAATTGATTATATAAGAAGCAATGCAAATACATGTATGACATAGTTTCTGGCACAAATATAAATGGCAGAAATAACGAATTTGGGGAGTGTGGTATGAGTGAGTAACAGATAAGAGGAAAATGAAGAGGTATATTAATATAAACATTAAAAATATAAAATAAATATACAAGATATAACACTTACTTTGAAGTGGTCGAGCATTTTGAATTCGCACAGCTGCGTCCAGTCTTCGGTGCTCCACACTGTGATGATCCAATGACCCCACACCGTCAGTAACTTCTTGCCGTCGTCGGTCATCTGAGAGGGAGAACACAATAATTATATTTAAATGAAATGAAGATGTCTAAAAACCGGATTTAATATGAATAAACTGTTTATGGTAAACTTGTATATGAATAAGGGGAGCAATTGAACTCTGACTCCAAGATTCCCCTTATTTTTTTTCTTCCATCTGTCCTTCTGTCCTGTCCTTTCCTCCACAATTCTTTATTTCTGCTCGCATGTCGTTTGATAAAATTTATGATTAAAAAATGTAATAATCAATCTAATTTACTACCAGAACCGCTTTTCTCGGTTTATCCTTAACCGTAAACGTATAAATAACGGCGTTTGTAATCACATGATGCTAGGGCTCACCGATGACAGAAACTATGAGTCTAGGCTCAACTCATACACACGATATAATAAAATAAAAACCATTATAGTACCTTAATCTCATCGAATTTGTGAATGCTCATCTGCTGAGTGCGATATGGGTAATCAACCTCGACCTTCTTATAGTGCCAGTCTTTGGTTTCCTCTGAGATGGTGAGGTAGGCTGATGCCGCCTTGGTTTGCAGGTCGAACACGGTGAGCCGATCAAACTGGGTTTCCACCAAGACCACTATGACCAGAAAAAGAAATTTGTATGTTTTATATAATATGAAGATGGAGAAAAATGCAGTGGGAAGAGACCCCATTTAATGTATAGTCTATTCATGTTTCACATTTTGTTGGTATTGGGTTTTCGCTTGCGCATAAATTAAAAAAAAATAAGAAAACGCTTTCACAGCCATGGAAATGCTATGGAAAAAATTGAAGATTTTTCTTTGAATTTAATGAAGGGATTTATATAACAAGCACATATTTTATGTAGCAAGCAATGCTTAATTCAAAATTCATTAATTTGGTTGGTTCTTGAACATATCTAAAAGTGAAAGTAGGAAGTAAAAGGAAATCCCCATCAATCTTCATTGTCGCTTTTAATCATTGTCATTTTCTGTCGTGTTTCACCCCTGTTACAGTCACACTTAGTTGCCAGTGATACATTTTAAATGTGTTACAAGATTGAAAGCTCTGACACCACAAGACAACAGCTTAACATATTAAGTGAAAATGCAAACATTACAGTTGTGCGACAATTTGGGGCTTGTCACAACCAATTGTCTTTGCCATGAATTTACTGATTTCATGGAACAGACAAATTGAGGAAGTATTTAAAGGCCAGATTTAAGTGAAATGCCATGAAAGCTGTGTCTTTGTATTGGGATCTGTCTTAAACGGCTAATTCTCAATTTCATCCATGTCCCCCATATCAAAGCATAGTCCAAACAGAGTTTTACGGAAGAATAGCTAAAATGCAAACAATAAGCTTTGGCTTTAAATCGATAAGATTAAATTTAAGATTAAACATAAAAATACAAATGAAAGGGCCATTACATCAAGTTGTTCATTTGAAATGGACCATAACATCAAGTTGTCAAAGTTTAAATGACTCATACCAGCCCTCCTTTGGTCAATTTTTAATAACTCATACCTCCTTTATGTGGCATGCTCATCACGATGTTCTTCCACACTTTCTTGGCCGATTTCCCGGTTTTAATCGCCTTAAACTTCCACGTCTTGAGATTGAGCAACTTGAAACAGATATCATATCCATTCTGTTGTACAAATGCATGTTCCTTATCAACAATACAATGCACATGCATCGTTCCAAGCGCCTCTTTTTCCAGTAGAGGGAAAAACGCGCGACGTACAATTTGCGTTGTTTCCAGATCCCAGATAGATAAGCACCGTGTCCATTGCGTAAGGACTTTGCTTTCGCACTGATATTGCACAACAACCGCGTAACGCTCGTTGCCTGGTAACGCGTGGAATTTCGTATACACCTTCTCATTGGTTGAACTACTTGCGTCTTTTGTCCAATAGTTTTTCACGTCTTTCGTTGTCATGGCAGCGGAGGCATCTACATCGATACCACCCAACAAATCACCCATCATTGTTGACACCGAGTCTTTCGAGTCCGAACTGACATGAACCTGACCCGTTATAGCAGACAAATCTGGTTTAAACGGTTCCATGACTTTGTCCCATACACGCAATATATTATCCTCCGCGATAGTCGCTACTAACCGTCCATCTTTGCTCGCCACTTTGTTGACCTTACAGGGGTGTCGGAAACTCAACACTAATCTGTCACTTCCGATTTCCAACTGCCCAACCTCGTTATCAGCTGTATAATAGAGCGAATGCTCTTTTGCAGAGTAGCGCATATCTGACATAGTGATTTCTTTATTCTTGTTGAAAACCGCTAATTTCTTGCGCGTCTCCAAATCAAAGAAGATGAATTCGCGCGTTTTCCCGTTGACAACAATGATTTGTTTTTCCTCTTCTGCGATCGCTATGTCGCTTATATGGTCATGGCTGTCCAGGTTCATCCAATTAGCTTCTTCGGCGAAGACGTTGACCTTTTTGATGTTGATTTCTTTGACGTTTTCTAAAGGAACGACGTAGAAATCGTCGTCGGCAAACGCGGAGTAGATGAGGTAGTTGAGGGCGCCCGCGATCACTTTTTGCTCGCCCCACAGTTTGGTTTTCTCCACTACAATATAATTAAGATATGGTTAATATTATTCTAAAACAACCTATTCGTTATTGTTATTAGTGTATTATATCCTGCGTTTTGTTTTAATTTTCATAAGACAGTTTTGACGTATATATATATAATATAATAATCATTTTCACTGTATTTATATACCATAATTACATTAAGCTTAGTCTTGCAACTGACATTACTCATCACTACTCATCATAAATAACATTTCGTCTCAATTCCTTTTTTGTCCAAACTCATCGTTGCAAAAATGATCTATGGATATTCCAAGATAAAACCAATGTTCCATTTTTGTCACATTTATATATGTAAATGCTTACCTTTGAGATCATCAGCGAAGGTGCATTTGATATCTCCGCTCTTCAAGTCGTATATATCTATGAATCCGGTCCGCGGAGCAATGATGTACGGCTTGCCTTCGATGTGCACGGCAACGATCGGACGCGCGGTGTATCTGATATTATTGTAGATATGAATATATGATAACAATATATTTTGAATTGATTCTTTATATTTTAATGACTTTATTAGATGGGTGCATTTCATGTCATCGTGTTCATTTCAATACTCATAAAAAGCTATAAAAGGGGATAAGTTTATGCCTTTTGTTTACGATAATGATACTGGTGATTTTCAAGGACATGATCTAAATAACATTCAAACTTTTTGAGAATTAATAGATGGTTATTCATTTTCTAGTTATAAATTGCACAACAGTTTTTTTTATTTGCAAATTGCTGCTGCTGAATAAAATCATTTATCATATTGAGGCATATTGAAGACTTACTCGGTGGCCACCTTCTCTGTTTTCAGCTTCCTCACAATCTCTCCATTCTGGGTATCGATGACAACGATGGTTCCTTGTGTACACGAAGCAACGAGACGGTGCCCCTTTAGGTAGACAAGGAATTTCACTTCGGCTGGTAGGTCGATACTACGTAATGTAGCGCCGGTGTAGATGTTCCAGAGTTTGACTGTCTTGTCATCAGAGGCTGGAAGAGGAATTTATATTTGTTAGTTAAAAGGTGTTATAAATATTACGTGATATCGTTTTTTTATGATATTCATTAACCCTAAATAAAAAAATGCATTTCTTTTTATCTCAATATGTTTATATTGCTATATAACTTGATACTCAATGAGTACTACATGTAATAACGAGAAATGAACTATTTTTGATAAATCAAGCAAATCAATCCACATGTATCATGGTAGATTGGATTACTAGTATGTTCAATCTGATAGTGCAAGATAATTTCATATGCATTTTCGATGGATTTATTAATAAAAACATTAATTATGTGCCCAATGAAAAATATCAGATATCATATTTAATAACAATATGGCTCATTCAGCTTTAGTCAAAGCCTTCAATACCTGTCGCTAGAACTTTGGCATCCGATGACATACAAATATCGTTGATTTTCTCAAAATGGCCCGACAGTTTATGCAGGAGTTGCCCACCCGGTGGAACCAGGAATCCCGTGTGTGGTATGAGTACGCTGACACTTGATTGTCTGGCTTGGGCGCATAGCTCTTTCAAGTTCTGGAAAAGAAAATGAGCGAAAAATAGATAAAAGTCTGCGTTTTGTGTTATATCAGATTACTAATTGATGCATTATTGCGCCCTGTTAAGAATGAAGAACATTACGTTATATATATGCTCTGGTGACCGACTGATAAAAACACAGCGATATCAATACATTCAATGGATTTCCGTTCAATATTAAGTTCATTTTCTTTTGTATTTTGATATTGCCCCAAATACATTAACAACGCAAAACAATTTAATGATATATTAGTTACTTTTAATCGAAAGTCGCTCGAACCACATATATTATTTTAGTAAAAACAAAATCCTTACCGCCAACTGCGCATCCATCTTGCCCATCAGTTCCTCCAGAACCGGTATGATTTTGGCAATCACATCCTTTGTGGCATCATCCAGCTGGTCTCCCTTCAATACGGCTTTAGCCTGTTCCACAATCTGTACGGTGGAGCCACCATAGTCATGGATACGACCGACGAGTTGACCGGCAAGCTCGTTGGGGGAGTGGGTGAGGGCATCACTGGAAAGCTGGAAATTGAAATTCAAATTGAATAATTAGATTAGGTATATGTTACATTTCATGAGGGTATGATCTTAGTAATCACATCCTTTGTCACATCATCCAGTTGGTCTCCCTTTAGTACGGCTTTTGCCTGTTCCACAATCTGTACAGTGGAACCACCGTAGTCGTGGATGCGACCTACGAGCTGACCGGCCAGCTCGTTGGGGGAGTGGGTGAGGGCATCGCTAGAGAGCTGGAAATTGAAATTCAAATAATAAGATTAAGTATGTGTTACATTTCATGAAGATATAATCTTCCCAATCAAATCCTTTGTGGCATCATCCAGTTGGTCTCCCTTCAGCACGGCTTTAGCCTGTTCCACAATCTGTACGGTGGAGCCACCATAGTCATGGATACGACCGACGAGTTGACCGGCCAGCTCGTTGGGAGAGTGGGTGAGGGCATCGCTTGAGAGCTAGAAAGCGAAACACAAATTGAGTGATACGACTAAGTATGTGTTACATTTCATGAAGGTATGATCTTGGAAATGACATCCTTTGTCGCATCATCCAGTCAGTCTCCCTTCAACACGGCTTTGGCCTGTTCCACAATCTGCACAGTGGAACCACCGTAGTCGTGGATGCGACCTACGAGTTGACCAGCCAGCTCGTTGGGGGAGTGGGTGAGGGCATCACTCGAGAGCTAGAAATTGATATTTAGATTGACTAATATGACTAAAAGCTTAACGTACATGTAAGTGTGTTACATTGCATGAATGACATGCACTGGCTTCAAACACATTTTTGACTTCGGGCACATCTAAAAAGAACCCTAGTTACTTATTATCTCAGTGTTATCAGTATAGCAGTGGTACCCTATCATTTATATTTATAAATATAGTATATTAGAGTTTATTTCATAGGACTTTTGCTATGTTTAGTTTAGCTAAAATGTATTGAATTACAAATTAAAAGAAAACATGACCCACTGTATTATACACGTTCGTTACCAAATTTACTAAGCAAAACGTTAAGAAAAACCTTAAAACATTAAAGACAATGAAATTACAAAATGCAATACAAAATATCATATTATACCTGCAGTGCCTCCAGTACAACGGATATATCCCTGTCATTCGGAAAGGCCATTTGCGCTGCTTTCAAATCCGACAACACCGACCTCAGTCCAAGACTCTTAATCTTCGCCAAAAGGAACTCATAGTTGCAGACCACTTCCTTTTTCAACGTATCGCGTTCGCTTGCCATAATGATATGATAGGGAAGCTGGTTCAATTTTCGCAGATTGTATTGGGTTTTGGTAAACATGATGGGTTGGTCGCTTACGTAGCGGTCGGCGGTTTGGTCGCGACCTTTCTTGTCTTTGTATGGCTTGGATTTATCTAAGGAGGAATGAGGGAAAACACATTTAAATATTATAAAACAAAATAAATACAATATATACAACGATACAACATATGTTAAAGATGATTAAATTTCCTATTTACAAGATAGACAAAGCATGTAATTACAAAAAGTACCACTACCCATGTTTTCAAAATAAAATATTTGTTTATTCCTATAAGGCATAAAATACGAAATGTATGGATGTTATGGGGTGATTTGCTTTTTAATTGTCTCACAAACAAACTAAGCATTAAAAAAAACTCACTAGCCCATTTCCCCATGAAGTATTCAGCCAGGTCTTTGTGGCACTTCTTCTTGAATGCTTCGTCGTTTAGGTAGCGGTTTTGCGCAGTTTCGATGAATTGTCGATGGTACCAGTAAATGACTTGAGCACCATCAGCACCTCTGTAGACATAAACAAAATTGGCAGTGTTTTTCATGATGTTCGTTTGTGCTTATGAATATTGAAAAATACGCGGTAAATGTTACATTCCTTTCTTACCCTTATTCATTTATTTCTCTCCCTCCCTACCTAACTGTCTCCCTCCATTCTTCATATCATCTTTACAAAGAGACAAAGCCATATCACAGAAAACTAAAATCTTCCAGTTCACGGTGTTTAATTGGACACCATCGCATTCAATTTTAAAAGGCAATAATCATAGCTCAAAGATTTTTTTTCTAAATCTAACGTGATATCTCACCCCTACCTATACACAACATATTCCTCAATGTCATTCTTGATCCTAATCCAAAGTAGAGGCGGTAATCTTCTCAAAGGAGGCGTCCAGTATTGATAGACGTCGTTTAGTACCTCGTCCGATAACGAGAGGATGTCCTCGATTTCTAGGACGGTCAGGCCCATTCTCGCTAGAAAAAAAGTGATTATTGATTAAGCTTTTATTTGATCGATTAGATGAGATTCGATTTCAAGGACCGGTCAGGCCCATTCTCGCTAGAAAATAAGGAATTCATATGTCACGTAAACTAACATTTATTAAGCTTTTCGTTGATTAATTTTCATGGTTGATTACATTTACATATTGAGTTCATGTCCTATAGAGTATGTCTTACAGGTAAACCTTTTTTAGTATCAATGCACAGCAGACCTTTTTGTAATCTAGGTATAGTTTCTCATAGAAAATGTCATTTCACATAAAATATACAATATTATTTTACAAATTAATGGCTTTACAAAAAATAATTTAAAAAAATGTCTTATATTATTATTATGTCTTATATGTTATTGTGTCTTATGTCTTTGTTTTATTACCCATATATTTGTATTTGCGAAAAACTTACCTGCACTCAGATAGCTCAAACTATGCTGCACCAGCGTCTTGCCATGTTTCTTCTCCAGGTGATCAAACAACGCATGAATCATGTCAGGCACACTCTCTTTCAACACCGTCTGTTCCATCGAGTCATAACTATGCCACTGCACCGCCTCATCAAAGGATAATTTCAATAACAAGGGAATCGGATATTTGACGAGGGTATCTATGACCAGTTGGCGTTGTAGTGGCGTAAGGGTGCGTTTGTCGCGCTTGAACCAACTGTTGAGGATTCCGTCGATGTCGTTAGTTGTGAGGCCGGGCACTTCGACGATCCATTTGTTTTCGGGGAACATGGCCTGAAATGGATATGGGTTTGTGAAATTCCT
Organism: Hydroides elegans; assembly: GCA_001703475.1. Lineage (NCBI taxonomy): Eukaryota > Metazoa > Annelida > Polychaeta > Sabellida > Serpulidae > Hydroides > Hydroides elegans. The sequence continues at coordinate 25,810 of LQRL01122435.1, forward strand.
TAAATATGTAAATTTATGAATTATCTTAATATTTTTATATTTTATTTGAATGGCTATTAGATGTGTTCTATAAAATGCATGAAAAAAAAACATTTTCTGTCTGAGGAATTTTGATTAATATATATTTAAACTTAATTTTCCAGTTATATAAAAATACATTTCAGTAACTGACATAAATATTTCTATAAGGTTAATTATCGAAATTATCAACATTTAGAAAATTCAAAATCAACACGATAAAAAACTGGGATATTAATTCAATATGAAATTTAAGTTTTAACTTATCAATCCTCGATTCATCAACTTACCTTACACCTGGAAAAGCATATATACTGTTCCTGTGGTAGCGTCGATAGCACAATTTTCACATTGGGCGGCAGCTGTTTCGGGAGCCAGTCCAATTGTCGGCCACCATCAGCGCCATCTAGCTGATCCAGAGAATCCAGAACCAAAACGAGCGGTTTCTCCTCTGGGATGCAGCTGACGTAGAGGAGGAACTCTTCGGTGAGGGCTTTGATTTCCTGTTTTTGAATGAAACTATATGTTATTTAATACATATACTAACACCTTATTATCAACTGGATAGTTTATATCGTAAATAATATTGATTGAAAAGGGCCTTTTAGTTCCTGTTTTATATATTACACACATAAGTATATGTTTTATGCAATCATTTTAGATATTTTTTCCGATGTTGGTACGTTATAAAAGGAACGTGTATAAAGTTCCATCGACATGTATCATGAATTTCAAAGGATTTAGTGCATACCATAACATATCATATATTCAATATATCAATGTCGTTAAATATATTCTCTGTTTAATTATTTATATTTATAAAATAAAAGTTTATTTAAATTCAAAATAAACGAAATTGCTTACCTGGCGTTCGTTTTTGCGTGGAAGCTCTGGTGCGTAGATCGCCATGATTTGGTCATTAATACTGTTGAGTAAAAGTCGAACGGTCGAACTCTCCTGCGATGTGCCGATGAATCTGTATGAAAGAATAAACACACATTTCGGCTTATTATTGAATTGAATTGCAAATATAAATATATTACCAGTTGACATAAACTGAATCGGAAATCGAGTAAAGTATAAATGATGAGTGTTTTGATTCATTGAATGCAATTATAGTATTTAGCTTTTGTTCTACTGTTAACAATTCCTTACTTGGGATTTGGTTTGAATTAAAAAAACTTGTATTTCTCACACTTCATTGTCATATAGGTCCTTGGTATTTTTTTATTGACAATTAACCTACCGATATATGATAGCAACATTGCCCTTCAACCAGTCCCACGCATCCGTCGCAGCTTTCGCCATAATAGAAGTCTTGCCACATCCGGAGTGTCCGTGCAATACAAATGGCGTCCCTGTGTCCTTGGCCTTTACATAGGACTCGATTTTCTACAATTAAGATGTTTAATCTCAGGAAAAGATGCTTTTGATGTGTTACTTTTAAAGATACATTCGAAGAAAACTTATCAAATTATAGTTTCAGAGCTACGTAATCGTAGTGTTTTCTTATATATTGCCAATGCAATTTACTTAAATTCGATGCTATTTCATTGAATTTTACCTGTGACTCAATCATTCTTGACGGTTATTGATAGACATTTATTCTGAAACCACCAGAGCCTAACATACATTTTAATTACCATCAATACCACATACTCACGTCAAGTACACTCTCTCGTCCCGTAAACGATTTACACTTGGCCATTCTAAATGCCGAATGTTGCATTGCCTCCCTATAGAATGCCTCAGAGTGTTCCTCCCTTGCTGCTTTCATAGCAGCGCGTTGAATGAGATCGACGAGTTTGGTCTCAAAGTCTTCGCAGAGTTGGTCCAGGTATTGACGGTGTTCGCTGTTGTCGGGATTTACACCTTTAGATTAAGAGAAATAAATATGCGGGGTTACGGGTAATGTTGATAAATGGCTAAATTAGAATAACAGTACAGACTCTATGAGGGATAAATCAAATTATTTTGCTATCTTTGTTCTTTAGGTTGGCATCAGAGAAGAGCACCTCACGAGCTGTTCCCCCAAAAAGGTGTTCCCCACCAAATTCCAGCTGGCTTGGAGATTTGGAGAAAATCCGTTCTAGCTTGGAGATTTAAGCAGTTTGAGGAAAGCCTTTTTCGATATTTTCTAAATTTTCGTAATAATTAGGGAGAATAATTAGTTCAAAATTGTTATAACTTGCTTGGAATTTTCTAATAAACTGTTATTTGCAATATATTATAGGTAAGTTAGTTATATTCAACATTTCAAATTTCTCAAAAGGTGTTCCCTTTCTGCTCCAAGCTGGCTAGAAAAGGTGAAACGCCCAGCTGGCTTGGAAAAATTGAACACCTTTTTGCAAAATATTAATGTTCAAAAAGCATTATTTTGTTGTTGTTCGTAATTGTAATATTGTATAAATGTGATTTAACAACTTTTTCAAAAATGTGTCGTGGAGTGCCCTTCATCAGAGCATTGCATTTTGTCAGTAACTGTGGTCTTGCGAAGGGATTAATTGATGATGTTGACGCAACTGCTTTCAATTAAACGTGTGAAAATTATGTAAGCTATGCGTTAATTGGACAACTAGTCATCCTTCCAGAATTGTCTATAGTTCAGAATCATATCTTAATCATCTTTTGACATCTTACCATCGTCCCAGTGAATATCATAGTCGACTATACTTTCTGGTGATAGATATTTGGGATTGGATATTTTATCCTTTAGATGCCGCATCAGATCTCTGGAAAGAACGTCCTCAGGCTTATCAGTACATTCTGGAAATAAAAAGAAGCTTATTTCTTAAACAAAAAACTAGAAGTCATGTTATATAACGTTTTGACTTTAACATGTACCAATAGGTGCGCGGACAAAAGCCCCGAAGGACAAAAGCCCCGAAGGACAGAAGCCCCGCGATTTTGTCAGCTACAGTTAAAACCACTTCCAATTTGGCTATCGTAAGCAAAATTATTCGTATTCGTTTATTCGTTTATTCGTATTCGTTTATTCGTTTATTCGTTTCTCGTTTATTCGTATGCTTTCGTTTATTCGTAAGCATTCGTTTATTCGTAAGCTATCGTAAGCTATCGTAAGCAATCGTTTATGCGTAAGCTATCGTAAGCTATCGTTTATTCGTAAGCTATCGTAAGCTATCGTAAGCTATCGTTTATTCGTAAGCTATCGTAAGCTACCGTTTATTCGTATGCATTCGTTTATTTGTTTGTCTGCTACTTATTCATGATTAAGATATTCATTATCTAGCACATGATTATCATTTCAGATGATAAATTTTACAATTAAAAAATAATATCAACAAAGCAAAGTGACCCCCTTTTCATATAACCGATGTGTCCCCCTTTAGTTCATAAATAATGCCCTGACTAATATGTTTAACTACTTAGTTCTACTGGTAAATAAAACATTCAATCGCAGTGAAATTGTGTCAATTAGGTTATTGAAATGTTGTGAATATAAATACTTTGTACTTATTTTATACCACTCATATGGTTTATTCGTAAGCAATCGTTTATTCGTAAGCATTCGTTTATTCGTAAGCTATCGTAAGCTATCGTAAGCCATCGTTTATTCGTAAGCTATCGTAAGCTATCGTTTATTCGTAAGCTATCGTAAGCTATCGTTTATTCGTAAGCTATCGTAAGCTATCGTAAGCTACCGTTTGTTCGTAAGCAATCGTTTATGCGTATTCGTTTATTCGTTTATGCGTTTTCGTTTATTCGTTTATTCGTATTCGTTTATTCGTTTATTCGTTTCAGTTGTCAAATTGGAAGCGGTTTTAACTGTAGGACAGAAGCCCCGCGATACTTTTAAACATTTTCTTCACACTTTATCAGATATATCGATCATATTTTTCCAATCAAACAAAAAATAAATAATCAATGCCACGCTTTTTGTATTATGCCTCTTAATAAAGCGCGGTCTCAATCGGATTAGCCGATTTGTTTGTGTATTTGCTGTGTCTTTTCATTCACGTTGGAATCAAGATTGCCATTGTTACGTCAATTGCAATCAATGATGCCTAATACGCAGTACCATAGCAAAAGTATGCAATCATGTTTATAAACCAAGATTAAATTAATTTTAAAAAAATATTAATTTTATTTGAAATGTTAGCTATATTATTTTTTTAAATCTCGGGGCTTCTGTCCTAGCTGCCAAAATCGCGGGGCTTCTGTCCTTCGGGGTTTTTGTCCTAGAACCGTACCAATAATCAATAGAAAATACAATTGTGTAAAATTATAATTAATATATATTATCAATATACATTAATGTGAAGTCATGGTGCATTTTGGACAATATATATTAGTTTTCAAAACTAGTAATATATGATTTAATTAATTATGATTGAAAATGTAGGAGATAGTCTCATTCTCTGGATTTGAATGGCAGCCCAGTTAACAATAACCCTTGAAAATGTTTTGGTGCAGAAAATACGTGAAAAATTCGTAATCTGTTTACTTGGAGGAATTTCATGATAAGTTTTTCATATGTGAAATTTCCTTACCGACGTATCGTCTCTTTCGACCTCCGCTCGCTGTGTCGATATCTGCAAATGTCCGCTTGAACCAAAGACAAGTGTGAAGGGCGTCGTCATTCTGCATGATGCCACACTGGATTTCACGTTCCGTTACCGACATCTAGATAAATCAGAAGTGATTAGAAAAAATGAAATATGTTTCGCTATGAATATCAAGGTTAAGATATAATAGCAACATTGAACTTATCCATATAGTTATGGAATTAATCAAGTATTTTTGGTTGTTAAAGAAAAAGACATCAACATAAACATGCTTATTAGAACGAATTAATTAAGCATAATGTTGAAGCCCATATAGAATAATTATGACTTAGAATTATAGTTTTAAACACTTAAAATGAACTAAAAACAAAACGCAATAGAATAAACAAAACGATCTTTACAAATCTACCCACCCTTCCTCCATTGCCCATATCGATGCCTTCAATCATGCCATCATTTCATAAAAGTACCTGATAATTATGAGCCGGGTTCGATCCCTCCATATACTTCTTGGCTCCCTGTATAAGCATCTCCTGGATCCTATCGCTCGCTTGAACCCATAATTCCCAAGCCGCGTTCGATTTGTCTTGGTTTTCCGATCGCACATCCGGATAGCCGTAGCTGATTGGCTGGAGAACGTACTCGGGCGGGCTGGCGTTGTCGTCTTTCTTGAACCAGCTGCGGGAGATGTTTAAATTAAAAAAGTGTTTAATAAATTGTGGCGATATTTCCCTTTGTATAATATACATTGTTGTTTTTACTAAAAGTATTATATCGTAAGCACTGAACACGGGTATGCGATAACTGTACCTAAGCTGTTGAAATCCATAGGCAAATGCATACGCACGAAAAAGAAACGCTTATAGGATAAAAAGGGATCAAGGGATGGTGCATCTATATAAAAAAATATATTGTACTTTTATCAAGGTAATTTGCTAGACCTTCATAAAACGATATAATGCATCACGGAAAACAAACAATGAATGCACGTTTTGAATGAAACAAGCTCTATAAAAACCTACGTTTGCAGAAGCTCAGCATCGTCGCCAGTTGAACCCTGGGTAATTTTCTCAAACTCATCCGCGGGAATGCGACGGGGGAATGGACGGTAACCGTACTTGTGTGACAGGAATGTCTGAGAAAAATATTTTCATATAACGATATAAGATTATTTGAAATTTTAAAACACAATGTGAATGTAATCATAAAATGTAGTTTTCTGAAAGACGAAGTTTGCCCCCAAAGTAATGTTATCACTTGATCATTCTGTTATTGAATATAAAGGTTTATAGTGATTAATATCAAAGATTGCGTCTAAGTCTCTCTCACATGAATAAGCAGATCACATTCATTCTGATATGGAAGCGTAATTTAAAGCAATTACATTTATCGAAATCAAGTATTGCAGTTATCAAAACATTGTCATACAGCCACCTACCACAAAACATGGTCCGGTTGATAGATCCTTGCACTGTTCGAGTTCCTTGAGACAGATCTCCGTGGTCATGTGATCGTCCGTCGCTTCATCTCGAATACCCCAGCGCATGTCAACAACCTTAAAAACAGATACATACGTGTACAGTGCAACCGTGGTATATTAGTAACCTTGACAAAGCGGCCGGACCCTTATCCGTGCATTTTTGTAAGTCACTTATTTCCAGATGTAAACCTTTTAACCTGGTTGTTAACATCGCTAAATCAGAGGATGACACATGATTGACTGTACAAATGTTTTTACATTTTTTGTCTCCATTATATCGTAGATTCTATCGATGAAATGCTCACTTTGTCAAGTTAAAATGTGTTGCTTTATTATTTTTCTTACTTGAAACTCGTATCCAAGTTCACGGCAGTAGTTTTTAAGTTTAGGGTAAACTTTCTCCATCAGTTCATTTCTTTCATGCTTTGTATCTGCAATAATTTTGAAATTGAATCTACCATGTTAAGAATACACAATTCAATCAATAGTATAGTGCAGGGCGTGGTTGTAAAAGACAGTTACCCAATCATGAGCTGCAATATAACTCATTTAGCATTTTTATTATACAAGTGTTGGTGTTGTATACATATACATGCAAGTATTGAGTATACATCAACTTATTTCACACTGAAATCACCACTTTAAGGCCTTGGTAACACTGAAGAAAAAGAATTAGCTTTTATTCACGCGACCTGCTTTTGGTCCTATGTTTTATAGCAAGATTGACGTTAAATCACGCAGTGTAACCCCCATTTTTCTTTAAAAGCTGCCTCTTTTACTTCAGTGTAACCGCGGCCTAAAAACGACACTGAATCGCCAATTTTACATTACAACCCCAATATGTATGTCGTACATACTCGTGAATATGGAACTGGTGAAGATCCTTTATATTCTATGTTTGTATATACTATATAAAGAAACAATATAATGTTTTAAAGTTTCATTTTTCAATAGATACATCCAATGCATTTTAGACGCGACCGAATTAAAAAAAACTGCAACAAAAATTGTCATGGCATAAACATACCTGTAAACGTGGAACTGGTGAAGATCCGGACCACTTTTGCTTTGTTCTGCGCCTTGTGATCCGGATGCCCGATGAGAAGCATGCGCACTGCGTCGTATTTGTATTTTCCATCTGCATCAAAGAGATTATATTATTCTTTATTCAAATTAAATAAAAGGCATATTATAATTTCAAAGTCAAACTATATTTGTGAGTAAAATGAACTTTATAGGTGTTTGAACTAACTGAAAACTCTATTGCGATCACTGGTTATTTTTATGTTTTTTCATATATTTAAAGTATATATATTTTTAAGAGTATCTAATGCTATCATTTTTGTGTATAAATGAAAAAAAAATAATGGTATTAGTTTAAATCGGTGATTTATTTAGGAAATTTAGGAAAGATACTGCTAGATTAGAGTAAACAATCAAAAAACCTTAAATTTCATGTTAGTGACGAATCGTCGAATATATTAAAAAAATATGACATGTGTCAAGAAGATTAAAAAGAGAGTTTTTAATTTGAAAAATAATAACAGAGTTAGATCAGTTAGGGTTTATGTTATATAGCTACACTTATAGTTTTAACACGCCAGTTGAATTACATTCTTGTAAGAAGTGAATTGTATGATCTTCCTACTTGAAACAATGATTATTCTGTTTATGAAATACTATTATTAATGAGATTATAATGAAGAGAAGAATTCTTTAAAAAAAAAACAAAACAAAAAAACGCACGCTCACCTTTTGCCATTTGTTGTGCTATGGCTGCATGAATCCCAGATAAGCAAAGAAAATCAACATAGATCAAAATCAAATTCTTTACAAAAAGCAAGCATTAATGATGGGTAATATTAGTAAAACTATAATGGTGCATGCACTTCAAATCTATTTTGAATAATAAAACCTGACAAACAATCTTGTGACATTGCATATACTATAGCCAAACCATAAAAAAGCGTTTTGTTTTTGTATAAATGTTAATAAATCAAACATATCATACATTCGGTATTTATTGAACTTCAAACGTTATGTTTTAAAAACAAAAAAAAAACTTGAAAACATTTCAATTACCCGTATCTGCATTCACAAACAGTGCGTAAATAAAAACGTTTATATTATGCAATTTATTTTACAAAATGTACAATGAACGTACAATCAACTGGGGACCATTCATCGTTTATGCTCGTTGCCATTTCGTCTTAAAATATTTTTTTTGATATGACGCTTCGTAGTCGATACACATATCTTTTCTACGAACAATCCTTACGGTTTTTGACATGTGCATAACGTTAATAAGTTTTCGCGACGTAATATAACCTCGAGGGTCTATGTCTTTTCAAAGTCAACTAGTAAAACCACGGTGGTAGAACGTATTATTTTAGTCATTTGCACTGTTTGGAGAACTACTGTATGGTATGGATGTAACCAGGTGACGTATGACATATCGATATGCACCAATTCCGGAGAAAGGCAAATACAGCATCCATGCATGTTAATACAATGTAGCATAGCAATTGATTAGTTATTTGGAAGCAATCTATAATCATGTACGCAGCAAACATGCAACTCAGACAATAATTCACTGTACTCATGCACCCAATAAAGATAATCACATTTTTATCCGCTCCAAACATATCTGAACATCTATAACCCCAACCTTCTACATGTATGTTGTACCATATGAACATTTGTATGTATTTGAATGTATTGATTTTCACTCTTTTCGTATAAATTGATACATTTTTTTCTTATTCAGCAACCCATTCCTAAAACCATACAAATCACATAAAGGTGCGGTCACTTGAGAAATGTTCTGAAATCTTGAATTTCGCTGAGATTTCAGCATATTTCACAAGTGCTAGACCGCACCTTTATATAAAATGAATATAGACTTTCATTCGTACCATTTTTGAGGACTTGTTTGAAATTCTTCTGCACTTTCTTCTTGTATTTGGCCGCCGATTTGGCGTCATCTTTCTCTTGTTGATTAGCTGCTTTGGTTCGCCGGAAACCGGTGTCACGGGGGCTGGTGATGTCTCGATTTTGACTGCAAAAATATATGATTATGTTTGTTTATAGTTACAGTATTACATATTGATTAATTCATTTATGAAAACTTACAAATTGCATAATATTATTTATTTTTATGGGATGCATTATAGGATCAGTTTTAAAGGGTCACTGCCCTTTGCAGGTCCTAGATTTAATGTGAACATTTGAAATTTCGTGAATCAGTGAATCGGTGAATGCTCCAGACATCAGTCTAAGAAACAGCATGAATATTTGCCAGCATATTAACTGTAGACGGGGGTAAAATATTATGTTAAATTGATTGGAATTAATATTGAAAGACGAAATGAAACATAATTATGAAAGATAGATATAAAGATGAAGCAAAGAGAGAGGGAGAGAGAGAGAGAGAAAGAGAGAGAGAGAGAGAGAGAACAACAGCGCGTAAGAATGAAATGTATAGACAGAAGAGAGAATGATTGAGCAAGGCAGAGATATATGAATAGATAAATACATAGATAGATAGATAGATAGATAGATAGATAGATAGATAGATATAAAAAAGTGAATATGATAGAGAAAGACAGATACATTGTGTAATAGATATATATTCTGACACGTATATAAAAAGAGACCACATTACACATACTCTGGCGCCGACCATCTTCCAAACGGCGGATCATTGAAACAGATGGACAGAGGAGATAGTAAGTAATAGAGAGAGAGAGAGAGAGAGAGAGAGAGAGAGAGAGAGAGAGAGAGGGAGAGAGAGAGAGAGAGAG
>LQRL01122435.1:35765-46492 GCA_001703475.1 Hydroides elegans
AGAGGGAGAGAGTAGAAAAAGATAGAATAAAGACAAATATATATAGTTAGTTGGATATAATAAATAAAGATATAAAACTAGATAGATAGAGTCAGTCAGACTATCAGACAAACAGACAGAATACCACATACCCTGGCGCTGACCACCCTCCGACCGGCGTCTCACTTCGGTCATTAACCTCATTCGGATGTCCGTTCGCGTTCGCTTTCTCTTTCGGCTTTTGTCGCGACACGGGCCGAGGTTCTTCGAACTCTATGCTTGATCCGCAACCCATGGCAGTGCGGGGTTAATTGTCAAGGACAGTCTAGTAAGAACAATCAATACTAAAAATGAAATAAAAATGATATTTAGAAAATATGTTTTTTTTTTTTTAATATTCATTCCAATTTGATCATGGCTTCATATAGAAAGAGTTCCGTATAGAATTACATTTACACACTTAAAGCAAAAAGAATAAAAAAATATATGATAAATACAATTAAAAATGTAAGTAAATATTTTAGAAAAGATTAAACAATAATCGTCTTTATTTTGAAATAAATATGCTCGATTTCTAACATTTATCTCAATTCACACTCAAAGTTTACATATCTATCCGACTTGAATTAATAATCAATCAGAAACAAAATATCGAGTGAAAAAACGCGGTTAATTGTGAGTGAAATGTTGTTTTGAAGTGGAATGACCTTATTGAGTAAATATAAAGCTTTATTCAAAATATGCTCTAAAAGCAAAATGGAAAAAGGTTATTGTTTATGACCGCTCATTTGAATTAATGAAAAACATTGAATTTACGAAGATTTTTTTTTCATTGTGGTGTAAATAAGTTTACAAGTTATAGATTGCTTTTGAATATACGAAGAATATGCGTTTATAGTGCGGTAAAACGTTGAATAAAAAGTCTCATAAACAAATACAATTATGTGTGATTATACCGGTAAAAGAAATTCATAAAAGGTTGATCGGATCGAAAAAAAAAATCTAATGCTCGATATCAAGTCGCATAATGAAAATCATTACAATGGATCTATTGCCTATCAGTTACGGGTATCTTATGTTAGCATTATCATGTCGCCATGTCATAGCAGTGCGTTTTGTTAAATAATCATTAATATAACACACATATACCATGAATTGAATGTTCCTTTATTTAAGCCTCAATATACGCGACTAGCTTTAAAAACCGGATCGAGCGTTTGGATGGATTTTTGGTCTTCCGACACTATTCAAAGACATGGAAGACACGGTCTGGTTGGGAAAAGCTCGAACAATCCTCCAACGTTTACGGTCCATAAGGCCTAAAACGACGATAATATATTGATTGTAAACATATATATTGTTTTATGGCCAAACTGTTATGAGCGTTTCAAATTTGGATTTATTTTACAGATTATGTGACTGACATGGCGGCTGAATTTTATACATAGACTTCTATGAATTATTGTTTCATCAATCGATTCAATTCATGAAACTTGATACACGATCCTGATATTATCTAGCAAAAAGATTACATAGTGCTCAAATGTGATTTTTTTGTACAAAAAGCGCTTATGAAAATATTTCATTGTGTTTCAATATTTCTTTTGGTTAGTTATTTAAATAAACATTCTTAGATTAAGAAAAACGTTCACTGAGTGAATTCAAATTGTTAATATCATATTAAGGGTTATGAAAGGAAACCTAGATGAATCCATCCTTTAAAGAAGTATTCATGTTTAATATAATTTTGTAAAATAATGGAAGAGTTACTTTTTCGCGTCTATCTTCTACTCAGTATGACTAAAGCGATTTAAAAGTTTGGCATAATCAATAATGCTTAGTCTGCTTTATATTTATTGGCATTTTATATGATACATAGTATGAAAACTATTGCAATTTATTTATAATGTTGTCATTGCAAAGTTCCATTTTTAACTGACAATTCATAATCTAAAGTGATGTATTTTATATACATGCATCTTTTAAAAGCTAGTATTTAAAATTTTCGTTTCGCTCGAAAAAAAAAGATAATTTGGACAATTGACTCTGCTATAAGGAAAATGCCACTGTTTATAACAAGAATATGGAACCAAAATGGAAGTTTGTTACGTATAAGTGTTTTATTTTTTAATGTTAAAATTCTTACCTTTAAGTTAGCAATGATTATATCCACTATGTTTCAATCTAGTTTTTTTTTCGTCATATATTCCTCATTATGTTATTAATTTGCTTACACTATCCTATAAAAAATGAAATGAGCAAGCCAATAGCTTTGACGTATTTTCGATTCTTTCAGGAACCAAAAAGTAAAAACTTGAGTGAGTGTGTTCCAAATAACCCAGGCATATGGGAATAACAAAAAACAACAGTTATAGAAAGGACCAATCGTTTATAATCCCTTACTAACCGTTATAGACTTATATATCCGGATCAATAATCCCTATGGATCAAAGGCACATACATAACAAAGCATATACTCTTATTGAACGGTAAGCATAAACTGAGTTCAACCCCACATATATGCATGGTAAATGGGTTAACATAAAAATGGTAAATCGCTAACATAAAAAGGCGATATAAATAAACGAGACTTATATCTATAGTTAGTTTACTGAAGGGGGTAGTTATGTTTGCTGTTTTCTGACCATGGTCAAGTTGGCAGTTATTGGGTAATTAAAACAATAAAGTGGCATTTGCAATAGCTTAGTCTATCGATATAGTTTAGATTATATGTCATAGTCAATGTAATTGATTACACGATGTAATTACGACAAAACAACACTTGTATGTCTGCATGAATAGAGGGAATATTGCATGTTAGGAAATGTCGATCACTTGTCCATGCATTGGATTATATTGACAGCAATTATCTAGATGGTATATCCTTATTTCGCCACCTGTCTCGAATAATGTACATGTATAGGGTAAATGAATATAGAAACAAATCAAATATGATCTCATATCAGAAAATAAATTGGGAGCCCCGTTCGGTCTGATATTTTATAAACATTGATACTCTCAGAATACTAACTTCTAGACAATTCAGAAAAAAATCAACCGGGGCGATAATGTGTTTTTGGTGTTATACATAGAGTGGGATGCCCGCCGATGGACGCCCATCTAAAGGGCTTATTTGGATTTTCAATATTCTATTGATATCATACATTTTTATTGAATTTGTTTTAACCATTACTAATTTTCTAGTATGCGTTTTTGTTCGCGATCCAATGTAAAATACGTGTATATGTATATTGTACGTTGTATATGTATGTAACAGTGTAATTTAGCAAAAAGAAGAATTGTAATAATATCTTTAGGCTAGGTAATCATTCATAATTGCTTCATTTTAATTTACATTTCCTTCCTGTACACTAATTAAGTAAATGGAATGGTTTATAAAAAGTAAGCTTATCGTTCAAGCTTCGTACAATCTGCATGAAATTGAATTTAGTTTTAACAAACAAGGCACATAAAAACCAAACTTTATTTTTATTTCACATTTTATTCAAGAAGCGAGTACAATCAAACAATAATAAATACACAATATATCACATAAATAACGTTCGTTATAATACTGATTTAAAACTGTAACTGATATGTAAGAGAATCAACAAACACATAATATATTGAGATGCAAACATATTGATTGTCATTTGAATTATCAAATGTTTGCGCAAATTATATTTCCAATTCGATTTTCTTATCCATACAATATAACTTTTACAATTACAAAATAACAATACTAAACCAACGGTTATCGTTAATCTGATCATTATTGGCCTGTGGTAAGGGTACAGTTATGTCCAAGCTTAAAGGGCTCGGTTATGGCTATTCCCTATCCCATGAGTCAATAAATATGTCGGTAAACCCATTGAAGATTGGTTCTTTTATTAAATTAAACTTATGTTTCAAATTATGAAATATACAGTGTCTTAACAACCATACAATACCAAATGTTATAGTGCCCGGGTGACGTAATTACCCAGCACCATGCTTCATTCACTTTATATAGACAACTATACAGTCGCATGCGTTTCCAACCCAACATTGAAGACGCTAAACGCTTAACGTTAACCGCTAAAACGTTAAAAGTTGACAGATAAAACCCAAAACGTTAAACGCTATATTCTGATCTTGCAAACCCTAAAACGTTAAACGCTAAACGATAGACGGAATATAGGGTTAGAACTGCGCGCCACTGTACACAAGACATGTTCATCAAATATCCATATTTCATATCCAATATTTTCAAGAAAAAAAAACAACAATTAATTTAAGATCGCATGAGTCCCGTTTGCAAATACCCACTTCATATCTTGCAGTTTTCAGAGAAAAAAAATCAGAAGTTTAAGATCGCTTGAGTCCCGTTTGCAAGCGCCCGATGGCGAGATTCTTGGTGATATCTTGTTCTTGCTCTTCATCTACGTTCGTCAGACCTGGTTGAGAGGAGGCGGGATAGTGCTTCAAGGAGTGACCCTGAAAATTGAATTATTGTAAAAATATAAAAGTATGATGCTTTTAAATGAACTGATAAATAAATGTAGATATAATTAACTCATAGCGAATATTATATAAGCGGTGATATATATATATATATATATAAAGAGTTTAATCCCCGCCATCCGCATTCATCCCCCTCCACCCAAATCAAAAGAGACGATATACATATCTATTATATCACATAAACATATACTGACCCAAACAAGAAAGTATAGTATGACTTTAGAGGGTCATATCTCTAGTTCTACGGAATGGATCATCATGAAATTACAGAAATATATAATTTAAAGCATTATCAATAGTCTTGTAATTTTACAAGCCAATTTAAAATAAAACAATAACGTAGTAGGTCCGTGTACCTACCTTCCATTCGATTTTTTCAACATGGTACTTGGTATGAAAAACGTTTTTAATGTCTATTTATTGGTATGTGTAAAGGAAAAAGCAAAAAAAATACCCTTTTTCTATTTTATGTATAATGCATTAAGTACAATAAAGCAAAAAGCTTTTTCCTTGTTGCTTCTTTAAACATATGCACTTGATACAACAAAAAAACGAGGGGCGCCACCGTCGCAAAAGCGCGGGAACCACGTGGTATATGTTTATAGAGTGATGGCTATTTATAGAAATCACCATCATATATATGTGTGGAAAAAATATATCTCATTCATGATTTCAGTCATAACAAAACAAAGCCACGTGGTATAAACACGTTGGCGCCACCCCTTTTTCATTGTTAATGCTCATGCACACAAAACAAAAAAGGAAAAACGAAACCCTTTTTTGTGTATTGCTTTTCGCGTTTTAACAATTTAGAGTAGTTAAGCGTTGTAAATGATTTGTGCTACTTAAAGCGCGTTAAACAACGTAGCAAATAGCACACATATGTTGTATTTTATGCTTAAATTTGAGATGAATTGATATTATGTTTCGTTTTTCCTGTTTTGTTTTCATCTCGCAAAAACGAATGGACGGAAGGTACACGGACCGTAGTAGTTCTTTAACTTTTATTGGTATCAAAAATCCCGTGCTAAAACCAGACAGAAACATTTCACATGGTTAATATCGAGTGTGACGACCTCATACAGCCAATGTTTCGTGAATACGTCGTGGCACCAACCTAACCGATCGGTTGATGATTGCCTATGGTAAGGATGCCACTCTTCGATAAGAACCAGTGTAGTTTTTGGGGCATGTTGTCCGGATCATGTGCGACGGTCTAGATGGTTCAAAGCGTGCTCTATCGGGTTATTGACCGTAAAAAGATGACCAGGGTAGCGTCTCAATGTTGGTATCGGTAGGATTGCGTACACAAACATCCGCGACACCAGGGTGTGTTTTTTCACGTATGAGGGTAACGCAACATATTCGTGCAACTGGGGTGTTGAAAATGGTATTGTTTAAGCTATTGGCAGCAACTTTCCCTTCGATAAACACGAGTTTAGATCGCCAGCCATACAATATTGCATCCTTGATCGTAACCAAACTGCCGCTTTTTCGATCCACTTGCCGAAAACATGATCGTGAAGATCGTTGCCCAGTACCCCGATTAACGCGATAAAACCCGCATGCGCGAAAGACTTTGCACTGCGACTCGTCGGTTAACACCTCTCATGACCAATCGCGTCGCATTCTCTCATTACAACCATTCGCCGTGTCCAAATACACAGGATTTTGACTTCGGAGGCGGTTATAGACTCGTTCGATAGCCAAAAAATAAAACCACATTACATGTTCGCAGAGGCGATTGATGACTATTTGACTAAAAAATATAGATTATGGGTCCCTGACGTCTCGATGACGGCCATTGTCGCTGCGCGAAATTGCTCTCGGAGGCGCTGCAGGCGAAGCCTTCGATGTTGACACGCGGTCGTTACGCTTAAACGGCTACTGCTCGATCTGTCCAATGATGTCCCAGTTGGTTAGAATCGCGTTTTGAGACAATACATCCCAGCGATTATGCACTAAAATGGTCTAGTGACCTCTTTCTTGGAACCCCCAGCAGCCAGCATACCATTAGCTTTTCCTCATTCTTCTTTAAATAGGCGTGGTATGATTATTTTTGATACAGAAAAAAAAAATGAATTGATCAAATGCTCGACTTTTGTTAGGGAACACAACCTTGTGGAAAAAAATTGCGCAAAGCTACAAGGTCTATATGTTTTGATGACAAAAATGGTTTCACACCTTAATTTTTCACACCCCCAAAAATAACCTATCAATATTTGAACTGTTGCTACTATTTGTGAAAAATAAGTAGTTCTACCGATGCTGAAAATTTGGGCACAATTGGTCAACGCATAAAAAAGTTATTGAGAAATATATTTATATACTAACTTGTTTGGGTGAGTATATATTTATTAAATTTATGTTTTCTTATATTTACTAGTCTTATTAAATATGAGACCGAGACCGCATGATACATAGTAATACTACCATGGGAAACACTTACCAGTTGTCTGTTTAGGTACTTGATCTGGTTTTGAACATCAATTTTCCAGTTCTGAAACAGAGAGGTATGGAGTTACGGGATGGCATAAAATATAAGTCTTAGTTATTTAATTCGTTTGCTTCAATCTAATAGTTTACTATTGAGTCGTGTTTCAAGTAGCAAAATATATGGTCAGTTTTATGATCAAAATGCTTCTTATTGACAGTCCTTCTTTACCGTTCGTAACGGTTATCTGTCATACATATTCATCTTCTTAATGAGATGCTAGTGCGATACACATATTACACGTAAGCAAGATATAGACACAGGTATAGTGTACCTACCCCGAACATCTCGCGTTTCTCAATATTCCATTCTTGTGGTAGAGTCCACTGCTCAGGAAGCACATTCGATTTGGACAGGTTCACAGATTCCAGGCCCATCTCGCTCGAGGAATGACCCGAAGCTGAACCGCAACGTGACATGCTTGGTTATGTGTAGGTGGGGCTAAGAGTGACTAGAGTGGTTTGATGAAGACTTTGATGAGTCTGCAAAACGATATACATGTTTTAAGCTAGCGTTCGTCTGCGTCTGCGTTTGCGTATGCGTATGCGTCTGCGCTTGCGACCGCGTCTGCGTTAGTTTCTGTGAAATATTTGATTTGTCGACTGATGCGTTTTTCATCCGTCAATTCTATTTCATCTTATAGTAACACTATTGTGAAGCATGTAACTTAACATGAATGAGCAAAATAATACTTTTTTTCTATATAAAGTTGCTAAGTTCCCTTAATTATACATTATAATGAAGAATACACGTTAACTATTTTTATCCCCAGTAAGTGAAACCTCCTTTTGTCCATAAAAATAGGTCTGTTTATCATTACTATATATCATATA
Source organism: Hydroides elegans (assembly GCA_001703475.1). Taxonomy (NCBI): domain Eukaryota; kingdom Metazoa; phylum Annelida; class Polychaeta; order Sabellida; family Serpulidae; genus Hydroides; species Hydroides elegans. Next base: position 43,575 of record LQRL01122435.1, read on the forward strand.
TTAAAAATCGATTCAAATTCAAAAACTCAGACGCAGACGCAAGCACAGACGCAGCGCAGGCGGCTTATGGAGAGCTAGCATTACGCTAACATATACAATATGTAATTCAAATGATGAAATATAAGGCGCGGATTTAGAGACCCTATCATATACTGTATTACATTTATACCAAGAAATAAATTGGCATCCCCCGTTTGTTTTTATATTTCATACCATAAGCGCCCCGGTTGTCTATTTTCTGAGTCTGCATCTAAATGCCTATTTCAATGATTGACTTAGCTGATAAGGGCATCACTGATACCAGTAAGATATTACGAAAAAGTTACTCCAAAACCCATGGAGCTTATTTTTTTTCTTATTTTTATTTACATGTACATGTAGATGTACATTCGGCATCCAAACCGAACAATACGAGAAATAGTTGACAATGGTAATTTTTATTATAGGTAACCATAGAATTATATCATAAAAAAAACATCAAATTAAACTGATTCAACCTATAATAAAATATGATCACATGTCATATTAGTTATTAATGATGCATGAATAGCACATATTCATTGATTACACATACAAATATACGTGTTTATCCATAGAACACAGTTATTCTATAATAATTTCGCGTATATATCCATAAACCAATATCCAAAACAATTTCACCTACATTTAAAAACTTGATTTCAAAACCAAAACTATGGTCCTTTATATTTCATCCTATGAGCTATATTAATAAATACAAATAATAATTCACTATGATTGTACCATCCAAGATCAATCGTTTCTAGTGAACAATTACAGTATGACTACCAGCCGATAATTCGATTCTTTATTCAATCATTTAATAGATCTTATTCAATCACTTACATAGAAAATACAACACACCGTTTAGATTAGATATGTAAGCCTAGATTATGCAGACATTTATATGGATCAACTAGTATTCAGTTTATTTGAGACTCTGGATCCAATATACCAGTGTGATAACAGTCATTTATCTAAACATGGGTGGCAATTGAGAGATTTCAGATATTCATGAAAACGGTTCCAATATAACAGTTACTGTCGTAAATACAATTTTGTGTTATTTTATAAATATCAGATTACCATTTTACAATACAATTACCACTCAAACTTTATGAAACACATAAACATCACACGACACATTACCATGTTGCATATACTTTCAGTATAGTCCATGGCTTTACATTAATGCGTGCAATTATATAGTTAAGACCCTATGAGGCCCATTTGTATTGATTGTCCTTAGAGCATACTGGATCAGGAACAATGTGGAGCACCATGATAAGTGTGAAAATGTCAATATGACTCCTATGTGTGATTGATGAAATATATACTGGGGACAAACTGAGGTAAAACGATGTCGTATGATTTGGTTTCGAATATATTTTCAAAATTCAAACAAAAAGTAAATTCAAATTCCTGGATGTTTAAACATCATACACTCGTGGAGGAAAAGCAACCTACCTCCCCATGACGTCGAACAATGAGGAATCAACATAAGAGCGGATCTTTGTCTATGTCTGCGGAATAAATATTGGTATGAAATAAAGTCGTCCAAGCTGAATCTGAGTCATTTTGGTTTTCTATATTTTAACCAATGTTATTTGAAAGACATAGACGCATAATGTCGACAGCACCATCAACAATCAATAATATATTTTTATTTTTTTTTTCAATTTAAATCGTTGTTTTCAATTAATAGAAATTTCAAGCGGAAATTATTTTGGAAATTTTACCTCTAGTTCAAGCCCTTTTGTACATACATGTATATCATATGCAGGACCGTTTTGTCACAAAAGAGGGGCACCCTCTTATATTATAACATATACTATCCGCCAAAAGAAAGTATAATCCTAAATTGGTGAATATCTTCGCGTGTTCTCAATATTCTTGATTGAAATTTTCACCATTGTCATTAAATGGTTTCACCATTGTCATTAAAAGCTTTCTATCAAATTCTATAGTTTCATGCCAATAGATTAATGGTTAAGGTGCTAACTTTGAGCAGGGATCAACACCTTATTTTTAAGTGGAAATCGGTTATGCTTATTCTGATTATAATTTGGGACTGTAGACTTAAGAATGTAACGTTTATGTCAGTTCTTCAAATTTATTTCCAATTTTACAAAACACACATAGCCACGTCACGCACCCATCAATATTATTGTGATCAGGCTATGGGGATGCTGAAGACCGGTAATTCTGTAAGAACACTAGTAAGCCACTTGTAATTGTTCAAAGCTATATTTTATTGTTTGCAACATCACAATAAATTCATAGGGTAGACAATAGAGTCGGCGGTGCAAGTTAGAAATGTCGAATCGGGATCGAGAGTTCCTGATGTTATAGCTGTGTAGCCGGTTTCGCCGTGAGGCGGTCAAAGCGACAGAATCACTAGACCCGACAAATAGTCGGATTAGTCCAAAAACGTTTAAAAGACGTTAGCGCGGAAACGGATAGCGCCTTACGCAGAACGTACGTTCAAAACCGCGAACTCGGCATCGACGATACAATTTTGCGAACAAGCATCGCCTTATTGAAATGAAACCTCTCGCATAGCGCCCTTTGACATTTGGCGTCGAGCCCATTTTCTACTGAACCACTCATATGGCCGCCAAGGGGCGTGTAGGGGCTTCGGGGATCATTTTGTAGCTTGTTCTTTAAACTAAGTTGACCGCTTCTGGGATGGTTCTGTTATGGTTTGAGGTGTCATTCGATACGGCTAGAAGCCTTAGCTACGGCGTATTGAAGAAAACCTAACGACCAATCGTTACATTGACCCCGTATATTCATGACATTACCGTTAACTGCCATTTATGCACGGCAACAGGCTGAGGGTAGTCATCTTTAACATTTCAGAAATTCTAAACCAATGATGATAATCGATATTTTGAAAA
>LQRL01122435.1:46502-62650 GCA_001703475.1 Hydroides elegans
AGAAATCTTTAGAAACATGATGAAATAATATGCTCTGTAAATTGCAATATGATCGAATATATAATAATACTAAAATTATGTGTTTGAAATAAGATTATACTTTCTTTTGGCGGCTAGTATATAATATACTAAAGCAAACAGTTCTGCAGCATTTGAAGTAAAATTTTTTACAACCGGTGGATGGATTTTATTCAAATTTTCACACAAGATGGAACTACATGTATATGTTTAAAGTGCTCTCACGAAATTGCATGGTCTTGTTAAAGATAACTAAGTCAATACATAGGCAAAGTATCACACACTCGTGCATTTTCCGGTTTTCAGTTTCTAAACCTTTACTTAGTCATGATTGCTTATAGCTTGTAAGGGCACCCAATACGTCGATCAATGAGCATATACGGCTTGGCATCGACGTAATCAGTCTGTTGATATGATACTGAAGTATGTTAACCGTCATTCTGCTAGACGCAGGGGTAATGGCATCGCTCTCCCGGTCTTCGGTAGGCCCACTGTTGTTCGTCATTTTGGTACAAAAGAAATTCAATGTGCGTGTCATTTCCAAACACGAAATCGTTTCAGACTAGGATGCTCCGGTGTGGTTTAAGGCCCATTGGAGCTGTAAGCGCTGCCTTACGTACGGGACAAATGAAGGTTCATCTTAGCAGAACAAAATTTTCGCGAAAACGTCGTACACCCGTTTTGGCGCTTATCCTTGGATAATGGCGATCATGAATTGTCCCTGCTGTCTGTATGACACTACCAAACATATTTTCAATGTATGTGGGGCGAATTTCGCGATTCTGATAAGGGGTCGTTACCCGCGGTCTAGCGGAATAAAGAACATTGCAGGTCGATCTTTTTTTCTAAACGTCTAACGAGACGTTAAGCTATTGTCCGATGACCGTTAAAATGCCTTGCAACAGCATTGTGTGAGGCTCTACCCATTAACATGCCTATAGCTCATTCCATCTCAATTTCGGAAATTCGTGGCATCTTTAATCTTAGATCGTCATCAATTTTTCTTCTTGACTTGGCCTTTGCCTTTGTAATACTATACAGCGACATGATTTTCGCCGCCACAGCCAAAGCGTATATGATATAAGATAGTATATATTACATTTGATCGAGTATTGACACTTTAATACAGAGTATTGACAAATTAATAAAGAGTACGGTTGTTAACACTCTGTTTAATATACTTGCCAAATTTTATAAAAAATTAGGCAGAAATAAATTGATTTATTAAGAAAAAAATGAATAACATTTTTTATCCTTAAGAATATTGACTAATTTTCCTTTCATTATTAAATAAATATGCTTTATCCAAAAATATTTACCTCGATAATTCGTTTCGTTTTCAATATTTTGATAAAAAAAATTATTGCACGTTATGAAAATATGAATTCTTTTGGAGGGGCGAAAACTGTAAAAACTGCAATAACGATATTCATTATCCGCTTTTATTTTGTGAATTAAATGTCAGCCCATATTCAAATCAACATTATTATTATCATATTTGCATTTTGAATTGATATATTTGGGGATGAAGTCATAAAATAACGAGCCTTTTGCTCTCGGAAGTCCAAAGCAAAAACCCTAAATTTCGCAGAGATTACACCAATTTGTGCAAGGCGAAATACAGTAAAAATGAATGTATACTCGACAACACAAGAAGTGTCAGGTTGTTCGAATCTCCGTAACTTCAACAGTATTTGGTCGATTTCTATCAATTATGTACCAAATCAAACAGCACATGATTTGAGTTCATTTAAGTTTTTACGACTCTATATTTGCTATCGACGATTCGGCGAACTCTTGAAAATGAACGAACGAAATAGCGAGTAACAAACCCTCAAATGTGCATATTCATGGATGTTTGAGCTATCTTGCCAGAAATTTTAAAAGTAATTGATACAGTTGGACTCTTTAGGTGCATATTCGAAAATTCAAGCCAGTTGCGGCGATCGCTCGAGTTGACAAAGTATCTTGCGAATGGTCAGACGCTAGGCACCGGAAGTGCCAGCTTTAGTACAATTGTTCAAAACAACTGTTTGAATATGTCAAATGATGCCTTCACGGATTATGTAATGCTACATTAATGGGTTTACAACCGTTTCGGAAATTACGTTTCGCTCATTTTCTGGTTACTTCGAAACACGATATTGATCGAAAAGTCACATTCAGTGAACCTTTGTTAAATCCGTAGTTTAAGTTTTCATCAAGAAGAAAACAATTTTCGTGCATGTCTAAGACAACCTGATGGTCGATTTCCACGCCCAAGCCTCGTAGCAATGGTACGCGCAAGTGTATGCCTTGATAAACAGATCGACGTATTATACCCAATTTTAGCGTGAGTACGCGACTGAAATGACCGTTAAACAGTTTTTCATAACTCGTAACTCTAGATTACAGTGTGCTATCCTATTTAAAGCGCATTCACTCAATAATCGATTGTTTGCGCGAAACCGCGCCTATATCGAGCGTATTTTCAATGCATTTCGCGACATCGTTTATATGGAAAACGAGGTCAGCAACGGCCTTTCGGTTTATTGTTTATATTTTGCACACCCTTGAAGATAATATTGACAATGACCGTTTTCGTTCGAACGCCCCGTCAATATAGCCAGGTTAGGTTATCCCTTTCAAATTTTGCCGAGTTTATTCGAAAATTACGGCTAGGCTATGGAGCGAATGGAATTCAAAGTGCAATTAACAGAGTTTAAAGCATGTGAGCTATCTTGAAATCATACCGCTTGCATTGTGTAATGTAATTAAAACTGTTTTCCCAGTTAAGCGCCAAAAACACATTTTTCCGACATTTTACGATGTGCGCTGCGACGCATGTGGCATAGAAATTAACTATTTCTCACCGTTTTTGAGTCACGAAAACCTTATACTATCTCTAACACATAGCGCTTTTCCTCTCCTACCGATACTCATTGAATGCTGATCGAAATCAATGCATCTTAGCCCTTCGATAAACCGAACGAGATACTCGTCAAACGGATTCCAGATTGTTAGGTTTGCGAGACCACCTATAATTATCATAACTGAAACTAACAAACCTGTTTTTAATTAGCTTGATACAATGGAAAAATATAAACCTAAAATGACCGGACACTTCTTTTGTCGAGTATATATTGCATGTCCATATATTGCATGTCCATATATTGCATGTCCAAATTAGAAACGAATTTTGGTAGAAAAATAACTTGATTCGGTCACTCATTTCTTTTGAGAACTTTTTGTCTCAAATGTCTGCTGGGTAAGAATATTATTAATACCGCCTGTAATGATAAAAGAAGGGCACCCCACGACACATTTTTCAAAAAGTTGTTAAATCACCTTAAAACAACTTTACAAAGACGAACAACATCAAAAAACACCTTTGCGAACATTACAATTTTGCAAAAAGGTGTTTATTTTTTCCAAGCCAGCTGAGCTGTTCCTCATTTTCTAGCCAGCTTGGAGCAGAAAAGGAACACCTTTTGAAATAATTTAACTGTTGAATATAGCTATATTACCTATTATTAATAACAAATAACATGTTATAAGACAATTGCAAGCAATTACGCTCAACTTGCAATTAATTATTCTCATAAGATATCATAAAATAAAGAAATTATCAAAAAAGGTGTTCCTCAAACTGCTAAAATCTCCAAGCTAGAACGAATTTCCTCAAAATCTCCAAGCCAGCTGGGATTTGTTGGGGAACAGCTTTTGTGAGGAACAGCTCGTGGGGTACTCTTCATAAAAGGCATTCCTTTGGCTAGAACCGCCCATATAATTTTGATAACATATAACGGCAGCATAAACACACATAATGACAAAACCAAGGCAACACATCTAATCGCAGCATCTCGGACTGTTTCGATCGTTGTTGATATGTGATATGTGTAGGTCCATGATATTAGTTTTATCGTTTCATTTTTTCTAATATATATCAGAAATCATATCAGTCAAAACGTGTTTTGTTCCAAAAAACACCTAAGGTTTTACTAGAGACCATTGTTAAAATATTTCTCCAATAATTGCGGAAAAGTTTACATTCAAATTACTCAGATGCAGGCGCATTATTCCACTGGCAGCACAATCAAATACTTTCTATAAAACGAAAAAGCGATAATGTCTTTATTCTATTACATTGTTTTAGCACAACACCATTTGTTACACTCACAAGTGGCACCAAAAGCAAGCTTGACATAGTATATATGTATACAATATTTCAAAATAGTTTAACTAATAAACACAATGAAACGTCCATGTATACAAATGTTAACATTTGATCTGAAAATAATATGTTACCAGAGTGATCGAGCGATATCCAATTTACAATTTAAATATACTAGACATCTCTTTGTACACTATTGAAGGTTTAAAATTGAAGTTTAATAGCAATAATACCAAAGAAATTCCCATTTATAATGACAATCACTGAACTTAATGATGGTTACCGAGTTGCAACTGCACTCCAAATTGCAAGATTCTACACCATCTCTACATATGCCCCGTGTTGGATATAGGAGCAGATTTGTTTTGGGCTGAAAACTGTCCACCAGTCACGTCATATGGTGGACTTAGTCGTTTTCATCCCAGAATTCTGCTTCCGTTTCCAACATGGGGCATATTTCGAAACGGAGTAGATTCTTGTAATTTAGAATGTAGTTGTTACTCGGTTATGTTCATGAAGTTCAGTGATTATTTTTATGAAAGAGAGCTTCATTCTTTAGTAATGCATAAACGTTGCGCTTTAATTTCAAACCTGCAATAATGTGCTCATTTGTCAAAAAAATTATTGTCAAATGTAATATTTAATCAAAAATTTGGTATCCATCCGATTCAAAACATAAACATGTATGCCCCGCATGCATATTATCTGGATCCTTGCAGTGTTGACGACGTGTCAAATGCGAGGAAGTTTTTACGTAAAATTGAGATATACAATGTAAAACGAACATATGTCCTTGTTCATGTATTAAGCACTTAAATATATGTCAACAATAATTTTGACAAACACAAAGTGGTTTAGTAATTTGTAAATACTAAAGATATTTGATGTCATTACAGACACATATTCTTTTTTCATATAAATAGTTCATCTTATTATATAGAATTCTATACATTCTGCATTCATAGTCATTTTTTTGCAGTAGCCCTATACCATGATAGACTCTATGCTGAAGCTACGTCAAAATATTTTTTCCAATCACATATAATTCTATTGACATACACAATATATTGTTTTCTGCACTCACGGAAACAAATGAAGGGCACCCCACAACACAATTTTAAAAAATGTTAAATCAGCTTAGAACAACATTACAAACAACAACAAATAATGTTTTTGAACATAAACATTTTGCAAAAAGGTGTTCAGTTTTTCCAAGCCAACTGTGTGGTGTCTTTTTTGCCAGACAGTTGGAACAGAAAAGGAACACCTTTTACGAAATTTTAAATGTTGAATATTGCTAAATCACCTACCATATATTGTAAAAAGCAGTTTATATTGTACGATTAAAAGTCAGTTAAATCTATTTTTAATATTCATTCTCACTAATAACAACAATTAAGAAGTTATCAAAATAGGTGATTCTCTAACAGCTCAAATCTCCATTCTAGAAATTAACATCTCTCAAAATACTAAGCCAACTGGAATTCGGTGGGGTACACTTGTTGTGAGGAATATTTCGTGAGGTGCTCTTCACAAATGGCTTAAGTTTACCTTGTCAGTCTAATATGAATAGTCTTGTTAACATTTATAAAGATTATACCTTTCATTAGTAAACTAATACAGCCTAAGATAATGCTAGGCATTCCTGTGACCGGAGTTGCCCATGTATTTTGCTGAAAATGCCATACACGCTAGATATGCAATATAAACCAAAAACATCAGAAATGCTAAGCAACATATCTGCTCGCAGCAGCTCGGATTGTCTCGATCATTGTTGATATGCGATCTTTGTTGCTCCACAGGGGATGCTGCATTCGCTTCAGTCGATACTTGTGACTGAGAGACTGAGCTGGCAGCATTCCGGTGACGAAGAATTGATGAAATGTGTTGACCCGAAGAACTCCGGCTAATTGTTGACCAATTTGGTTGACTCGAAGCGCTTCCATCCCATGTTGACCAATGTGGTTGACCCGAAGCGCTTCTATCCCGTGTTGACACATTTGGTTGACCCGATAAGGGGTATCGATAAGATGCGCTGCGGGAGAATCGGATGTTGAGCGGGTAGAGTTTATCCACAGGTAGAGAAACTATTTGATCGATATTATCCAACAGCTTTGTATCTTCAAAACGCAATGATTGGACGCTGTATATATCCATGTAATTCGATCTGTAGGACTTCAAATTGTAACAAACAATATTGTCAAGCAGTCCAACAGATTCTAACTGTTGTAAGAGAAACAAACGCTGGTTGCCATCAATAACAACCCATCTGTCTTGAAGTTTCGCAATCTTTATATTACAAAAAGATTCTAGTTGTCTCCTGCCGAGCACTGTTATTGTGTGATTAACACTATTCTGACAATACCAATGCAAAACACGAAATATTTCAAGTAACGGTTGACCATCATCAAATTCTGACCCAATATAATTATTTGAATAATGAATTTTCGTTGGCCGAATACGAATTTTGAATCGGGATACGATGCCATCTAACTGTCTAGAAATGTTCTGTCTTGATCGAATTTGTATCGGTACTCCAGGTATTGCAGTTATAGTCGGTTCCCCTCGATAAGGAACAACCGGTACCGTATTGAGGAACCCTATTTGAGCCAATTTCTTATACACATATAGACGGCGGTTTCCCTCACAGACAATCCATTTACCGTTAATGAATTTAGCAGCAATTGACGGTAAGTGGTCCGGGTCCACTGATCCACTAAGCAATTCCTCAAATGTTTCTTGAATAGTTTTACCATTTTTGAATCGTTTGTTTATACTTTCTTGTGAATGGAGCAACTCGGAGGGTTTCTTTCTCATCATATGTTTTTGCTGTTTTAATTTTGATTATCCTGTTTGGCAATCTCAATTTATTAAATCCTAGTTCCATTTATATTCTTTAACCTATGAGACTCTCTTGAGGGACTGACCACATGGAAATTTGCTTCGAAATTCTCCCTGAAAAACCCTGCTTTTCGATGTATTTCGTGCAAGAACTCATGCACACGCGTAGCTTTTTCAAACGAGTTTCCTCTAACTAATACTTTGGAAAACCGGGATTGTTAAAAAAGAAGCACGAAAGATCATCCCGTGTGCCCATGTCCTTATTGTATATTATGCTCAAAATTAGCTTTCAGGTACTTCATGTAAAACATATACATGTACCTGTAAATGTTAATGTTAAAATTCGGTTTAAAATAATAATTCCCCTTTCTTTCGTTTTACATGTATTGCTCTTTGTTCCACAATTATAACACACTGCTATAAAGCGACAACAGCATATTAATCAATACTTGGCACGTTCATTGCAATATGTCATAGATAACAGGTAAAAGATAAGACGGGGAATATCGAGTGTTAGCATATTTGCTTCGGGTGTTAATTATACCGCTCAATCAAAATGATATTTCAATATGTTAGTTAAATAGTTATACATGAAAAATTACTCAATGTCTTTCCCGGACTTTCATGTTCAATAGCGAATAAAAAATCATCATGGTATGATCCTGAAAAGCAGACATAATTGCAAATATGTAACATAAAACACTTAAATTAAACCCTAGTGTACAAACTGCCCCAATTTACACACTGCCTTAATGAACACACTGCCCAAGTGCACACACTGCTTCAAGATACACACTTCCGCAGTGTACACACTGCCACAGTGTACATACTATTCCAGCATATATACTGCCTCAGTATACACACTGCCCCAAAATACACATTGTCCCAGTAGACACAGCTTCAGTAAGCACAATGCCCTAGTGTCCACACTATCCTAGTGTACACACTGTCCCAGTCTATACACTGCCTCAGTTTACGCTCTGCCTCAGTGCACATACTTCCCCAGCGTACACACTGCTCTATTGTATGCACCGCCCCAGTGCACACGTTGCACCTGTGTATACACCGCCTCAGTGTACACACTGCCTCAGTGAATTCTCTGCCTCAATTTAAGCACTGCCTCAATGTAAGGTACACTGCTCCAGAGTACACACTGTTCAAGCATACACACTTACCCAGTTTACACACTGCTTTAATGTACACACTGCCCCAGTGTACACACTGCTTCAGTTTCCACACTGCCTCAGTGTATTCTCTACCTCAAACTATACACTGCTATGATGCACACACTTCTAAATATACGCACTGTTTCAAGGTACATACTGCTCCAGTGTACATACTGCAACAGTGTACCTACTATCCCAGTATAAACACTGCCTCAGTGTTCACACAGCCCCAGTGTACACACTGCCACAGAGTTCAAACTGTCCCAGTATACACAGCTGCAATGTTCACACTAGTGTACATACTGTCTTAGTATACACACTGCCTCTTAACATATTTGATTCATAATGATATTGTATTTATACAAACAATGCATGTACTCACTGATAAATATATTGAAATGGAAAACTTCTTCAAACAAACCAACACAACATTCGTGTTTTTAGAATTGCAATTCATATAAGAAAAATACAAATACAAAGAAAGTTATTTGGTTAAATGAACAAATCAAAAACGTCATGTGCAGGCTTGATTAGTTCTTGATAAGTAAAAACTTAGCTTCAAACTGTAAAAATTGCAATATAACTGAAAACATATTAACTGATTACAAATTGATAACATAAGACACTCAGGACATGCAAATACAAGCAAGAGGACATAATCATTTTGACTTGCGGTACATAGTAAGTGAGAGGTGGTGAAATTAGCCAATAATCCAATCATGATTGTATTGAAAAGGGTATATTTCTTCTTCAAGTAACGTGTTTCTTGTTTTCATTTTTTATACTCTAAATATCTTTCAACTTATGATCTTTCATTATTTCCTGAAATTGATTAGTTCGTTTGTATACTTAGAGCGACGGGGGCTTTTATCGAGGTTTCGATAAAGATACCAGTTAAAGTCCCCGCCTAGAATGACAATCGAATGACAATCACGAATTATGTTTGTTCTATAGGTAATCCAGCTAAGCAAACTGCGTATTTTATTGCTATCTACTAGACCTGTACGGTTTTGTGATTTTGCTGTTATATTCATATGATTGATTGTTAAGCATAATCATTACAAATGATGCCATTACTTTTCCTAAATAAATATTGCTAAAGCCAGATTAAATAGGATGGTGTGGCTTCTCATCACATATCAAAGTTAAGATGTATGTATTCACTAAGTCATTCACCTTGTTGAAACATGAGAACGCGATGCATAGTTGTGACTTCCATTTCAAGAGAAAAGTTCAACGGCAAGTTGCGGTACTCAACAACATACTTTTCCTTACGTCTGAGGTTTGGAATTACCATTTCTGTACCCTTATCTTTAATTCCTTTCTCATTGTCTCGCTTAATTCACCGATTTGAACGGCTAGTGATTCAGGATCCAGAGGATAATCATTGTGATCATCATCATTGTGAGTTCACGAATTACCTCAAAAATGTGACCTGCCTCTGCATCGTCACTCAATATTTTCTGTTTCACCCACCCATGCAAATCAATAATATAGAGGCACTGTGACATGACCAATCCATAAAGACGGGTTGCAACAAGGTCCATCAAGTTGGATCAAGATGGATTGATTGGAATCATCGTTGATTAGAACACATGGATCGTTGGCTTTTGCCTCCTTTGAAACCATGGGCATTCCAACACGATGTTATTAATGAGTTCCAACCTTACACGAGTGTGTTTTTAACATTGCGTCCCATGACAAGCCTGGCGCTTTTAAGTATTGGACCGGATCCAAATGATATGTTTTCAAACACATGTTTCTTAAATGTTCATAAACAGCTGCTAGAGCCAACAAATCTGATTTGCTGTTGATGTCATGATACTCAGTATGATATGCAGTTGAATACATTCCATATTTTACGCATGCGCATATTCTTCATAGGTAATGTGTTGATCGTTTAGTTGACTGTAGAAGTCTTCCGTACTCGGAAGTTACGGATCTGAAAACATGGACGGTTCAACAAGGGATACACTCTTTTCCTAGGGTCCGATCTTGTTCTTCATGAAAAAGGCAATATATGTGTTCATTGTGTTTGGAATTACTTTGAGCGATGTACCGTTAAACTTGCCAATTTCTTGTATAATGAAATGACTGTCGCAACCCCGTAAATTGTGGACAAATGGTATTAGGAATGAATCTTTTTTCTCCAGCGATATTTACAGAGACGATATGGCGAATTGCATTTGATGTGAGCTGCGCCACGGTATTGTCCATTGATATGGTCAATTCTCATCATTTCCTTTTATATGAAGCACACTGTCGCTTCTTCAAAATTTTATTTATCTTCAGGCGCCAAGTCCATTGGTTGATAATTGTTTGATAATATGATAACCTTCCTTGAACATGCATTCAATGAACTTTTCACCAGCATTTTCTCAACGCAGGATTAAGTTTCTCATATTCGCTAACGACAATATATGCAAAACTATCCAGGGCAGTAAAACAAAAAAAAATGCATTGCCGAGAATAAAACCTGCTTGATATTTGTTGACCTCAGCCTAAAAGTCGGAAACGTCCAACATCAAAACTGGCCTGAAACGGTCGGTAGATACGGCTAAGGGAAAACACCAGATAGGGGATCTAGGTCACTGTGTATACTGGGACAGTATGTACACTAATGCAGTGTGTACACTGGGGCAGTGTGTATGCTGGGGCAGTATTTGCTGGGGCAGTGTGTACACTGGGCAGTGCGTACCCTCGGGCAGTGTGTATACTTGGGCGGTGTGTATACCTAGGTAGTGTGCACCTGCGGGCTTGGTCAGTGTGAACATTGGGGCAGTGTGTTCACTAGGCAGTGTGTACACTGTTGCAGTGTTATGTTATGGACACTAAGGATTTTGTTCCTTTTATTACACGACAATTATTGCTAAAATTCAGGAATATGTATGGCCGCCATTGCCGGGCAAAGTCGAAATTAATATTGTCCGGGTAATGTTGCCCTGCATATTGATTCAACCATGTAATAAATAGTTTTTCTCCTATATCGAAAGTTTTTTTTTTGTGTATACTAATTGTTTAAGAGAATATGTATATACGGTTTATTGATATAAACTTATAAACAATTAAAAATTAATGAATAGACTGTTTTAAGTTACTATTTATATTTGAAAGCTCATACTGTTTTAACTAAAGAAAACGTACTGTTTCAGTCTGAATGAAAAGGGTATGGGGCAGACAAAATGACAATGTGTTTGGAAAATGTTATTTCGTTATTAAGCTTTAACTCTTCATATATGCGCTATCCAATATTCTTTCTAAGATAAAACTTCTACGTAACACTCCCTACTAATGAAATTTGTCCACGCTAAAATTATATCGTTCGCCCGCCCGCACACCCGCATGATGTTAAGTTAAAAGTGCGTTTACTGTATGTTTTCTTTATCAGTGAAAAGTTTGATTTTAGATGTTAATCCTCATATTTGGTTCATTTTCTGTTCACGTTATAGTATGGGTAAGCACTTGGAGAATTATCGTTTGCAATTCTTCGAGATTCAAAGAAAAAAAACCTTCGATATGGGGTTTATTATATCTATTTCTTTAATTTCGTAGTACACAGAAAAAAATCACACGTGTGATCTCGTACCATTCCATATCTTTGATACAAGTCATGGAACTGTCTAACCCCTACCTGTCCACTATTTTTGTTGGAATTATCATAATCATATAACAAAAAAATATTTGTTATATGATAGTTTTTTTAGAAATGACATATAATTCGATGATAGATCAGTGCAGGCACTTTTGTAAAATTTGGCATAATATTATCTAATACGATGATATGGGTTTAAAAATGTAATTAAATGTGTCTAGATAAAGAAGGTAATTAGGTATCAATAAATAAATTATTAATAAATTATGAAGGAATAATATATGGATAATGAATTAATTGACAGTACTATTTAATTAATGAAAAAAATCATAGCACATCCGTATAAATTTTTGATGAATACATATATTATATTATACAACTTTTTAATTATATTTCTGTATTGTAACAAGGCATAAAAATAACATATGTGTACATTGAGGCAGCGTGTACACTGAGGCAGTGTGTACACTGGGGCAGTGTGTACATCCGGGCATTGGGCGACGACAGCCATTACTGGAAAATCGTGACATCTTTAATGTTAGGTCGCCATCAATTTTTCTTCTTGACATGATCTTTCCATTTGTTATACTCTACAGCGACATGATTTTCGCCGCCATAGACAAAGTGTATATGACCGCAGGGCCCTGAATATGATATATCACATTTGTTCGAGTATTTGATATATTTTGAAACAGATTATTGACAAATCAATAAACAGTAGAAGTCTCTGGTTTTTAAAACTCTGTTAAATAAACTTTCATAAATAAAGTTTCCGAAAAAAAATGGATAAATTAATTGTTTTAATAAAAAAGCATAGATGGTGTATATGTGTTGTCCTTAAGCATATATAATGAACTTAGGCAAAATTCTAATGAGGTAATAATTCATATAACACCGGACCACATAATAAAAATGCTGTGATCCGTATGAAAATGTGGCGGATGTGGGGGCCCATATATATATTTTTTAATTACACATAGAAATCTCATGTGCTTTTTATATATCAGCCTTCATGGCTTTTCCAAGTAGATTTTGTTGTCGGGAAACCCTTCTCGAAAAAAAATTATCATCAATGATATGTCTGCTGTAACGGCTATACCCCTAGATTCTTATTTCTAAACCACCATATTCAATCTTAAAATAAAAAAATAATAACTTCTCAATGTTTTAAGATTTCTATTTTAAGATAGACGTGCTAATCAAATATTGAGTCACTGCAAAAAGTTTTTGGGTCACTTACTTTTTGTCATAGAAATAAAATTTAATATACATTTGTTTCACAAACAAAAACAATAAGCACCTAAGTATGTTCATGATTTCATTTGTTGCGTAAAAAAGTATATTTCATGCTTTTTCTATTGAAAATATTAAGTGACCCAAAAACTGATCATGACTCAAAAACTAATTTTCCCTTCTATTTATTCGCAATATTGTAGCAACCAGTAAAATGCCATTAGCGACGTTACAATGTCAAGATATGGTAACCAAACAACGTCATTGCTATTAATTGATGTTTAACAATCAAAATTCTAATATTGAAATCCAAAAATAATGGTCTTAAAACAGCATGGTCATGACAATATCATGAATATGTTCAGTTATTGGGTATAGCGTCTTTTTTTTTGCAAAATGACAATAAGGATTTTTAAATTTATTTTGAAAATTCCGATAAAAGATGCTTATTGGTCTATTTGCGTGCAAAAGCTTATGTTTGTGTAATTTGCTATATTTTCTATAGTGTCAAAGCGGTTCAGAACATTTTAATGGTCGGTGGCAGAGCATTAAAACATCACCGAAACAACAAAGGCCCATGTTATTGCTTATATCTGGTTTTATAAATCCATATATCATTCACTATTTTGTTTTCTGTTCACCGCTCGCCTGATTCGGTCAATGAGTACGTGTGACTGCAGGGGCACCCTAGCTACACATTTTTCAAAGTGTCGTATTATGGCATATTCACATGGGAAGCGACATGGTGCGGCAAGTCTAGCTTGAGGCAAGTCTAGCTTGAATAAGGTCTGGATTGATCTCGCCAGTAGGAGACAACGATGTCCGTTATGCATCCATGTCCACACATCCCAATAAACATTATTTGGATCCGCAACGTTGAGCAAGAATGTTTAAATGATATCCTTTAGCTCAATTGTTACTTCGGAGATGTTTTCAGAAAACATAAAATATCCTAACACGATGAATTCGTCGAAAAAAAAACATCAATTTCAGATTTGCAACTTTTGAAATGGAGGGTGGTATTCTTTCAGGTAGAATTGTGGAATAATGGATAAGACATGGAAATCCAAAATTGCATGAACATTTGCCTAAATAGACGAATACATTTTCATAAAAATTGTGTAATTCTAACATTTATAGTTTTTGTGTGGTTACATATCAAACCCACTTTGCGTTTTCAGTGACTCTCGGTATATTTATCAATAACTCCTGCATATCGTAAAACCAGATTTCAAGACACATAAAATTCAATGAAAAAGAATATGCTCATATAATATTCTTTTTCATTGGATATATATAAAACATATATTTAAGCATGATAAAATACAAAGAAATAATCTCATGATAAGACCAGTCATAGAAAATGGAACATAGCATAAATCAAGAACCCACAAAAGCAGCCTCCAAGCGCAATTTATATTTCAATCAACATCACAGGAACGTTTAGGTATAAAATCAATTAGATATATGACAATAATGTATTTGCAATCACAAATTTACACTATAAATGCAATTACATGCGATTGCAATCAAATATAAAAGCATAGGGACGACATAATTCAACGCACAATGTTATTGCAATTAAATAATGCATATGTATTTCAAACGTGTAATTAGTATTTCTAAAAAAAAAACTTTATGTAAAATGTTTATTTGATTTAAACGTAGTAGTAAATATTCCCCCGAAAATGGGCCGAGTTTGTTTGTTTTTGTTATCCAAAGAAAATGGGCCGAGTTAAAAAGTGGGCCGAGATTGATGTATATTAAAAATGGGCCGAGTTCGTAAATGGGCCGAGATTGAAAGTGGGCCGAGATGTCTCGAAATCCTATAAACGTCTTTATAGGACAAGCGACTGGAGCATATAAAAAATACATGGGCCCTTAAGAGTCACCTTAATCAGCTTATCAGCTTTACGAATAGAAGCAAATGAGTTTATTTGAAGTGTAGCTTTCATTTATAAAATAGGACAAAGAATTAGCCAAAAATAGTTTCATAAAACCTTAAAGCTAGAGTGTATTTTCGCAAAATATACAAGCAAGTTCCGATTGGATGGGAAACGTGTTTTATGATGCACAACTCGTCGGGTGCTTTTCAATCTTGGAAAAGCATCACACGAGCAGCTCATCACAACCAAATTCTAACTGGCTTTGACATTTTGAGAAACTAGTTTCTAGCTTGCATATCTGAGGAGCTCCTTTTTGATTATTACTTTTTTCAATATTCAATGAGAATAATTATTTGAAAATTTATTACATTTGCTGGCATATTGATCAAATACTGCGTTTTTATACATGATTGGTAATTCAGATAAATTCAATATTTGAGATTCATTTTAATTTTTGTAAAAGGTGCTCCTTCTCTGCTCCAACCTGGTTGAAAAAGGAAAAACATCCCTGCATGTTGGCTTGAAAACAAATAAAGCATTTTTTTTGTAAAATCTTTATGTTTGAAACCGGTAGCGTTGACATAATGTGGCATCACGTTGCTTCGAAAATAGATTAGATCTAAACTCTATTATTTGAAATTTGAATGAGGCTCATTTTTTTGCAGATTTAAGACAAATGGTCGTCGGGTGTTTGGTGCCTGGATACATGTCCGACATATACCCGTCAAAAAAAGTAACCGATATTTTTTTCACAGTTATTATTTTTAACTTTATAATATTTTCCAAAAGAAAATATTTTGCACATGCTTACTCCAACCATTTCCCAACAATAATGTAAACTTTGATTGTTGTTATTTGCTGAAACAATAGAGTAATGTGTAGAATAAGTTGATGGGGGTACCTAAAATTCCACGCAAAATCTGTTGTCAGTTTAACTTCATGTCTTAGATGTGTAAAACTTTTGTTTCACAACATTCATTCTTTCATTTACCCATTGGAACTCTTTGAATAAACATGCCGCGTTTATCTGAAGGTGACCGATGGCAAATCGTTGCCCTTTCGTCACGAGCGGGTTGGAATCAGAAGCGGTTGGCACGCGAATTCGGAGTGTCGCAACCAACGATTAGTGAGGTGCTATCCAAAAACAGGCAAACGGACAAGGTTAAGGAAAAGCCTAGATCGGGTCGTCCCGTTTGTACGGACGTTAATGACAATGGCTTAATCCTTGATTATGTTGAAAATGACCATTTCGCTACAGC
>LQRL01122455.1:3852-19704 GCA_001703475.1 Hydroides elegans
TAAATGTTTTTGAACATGATTATTGATTTCAAAACAAAATAGAGGCTCATCTCATATAATACGCCTATTGAGTATTAGCTGTGAATATTCAAAAACCATTCATGCAAAAACATTGAATATATTTGGCTTTAACACCATTTATATATGAAATCCGGGTCCCACTCAAGATCGTAAGGTCTATATTTTGATTAAGGTGTAGCTAAATTGATGGAAAATGTTTTTTTTTTTTTTCAAATAAATTTCTCTTTGGGACAACACCGCCAAACAACAACATGCC
The DNA here is from genome assembly GCA_001703475.1 of Hydroides elegans. NCBI lineage: Eukaryota > Metazoa > Annelida > Polychaeta > Sabellida > Serpulidae > Hydroides > Hydroides elegans. Next base: position 4,130 of record LQRL01122455.1, read on the forward strand.
ATACATTTTTTTTAAATTTATTATCACGTCTTCAACGCAAATGCAAATTGATTGAAGTCATTACGTCATAATTTTTGCTGTGTATTGCATAAGGGTCAAGATTCAGTAAATTTGAGGGAAAATCAAGATTACCGAGGCAGAATTCGTGTCTCCAAATGCAGAATTCAGGTACCATCGAAAAATTACCGAGACAGAATTCTGGATTATACTACACCCTGATATATCATACAATTTATAAACAATACATTGGCGCCGCGGTTCAAATATTTTGGGTCCCCCACTGATTCCCCACTGATGAGTATGAGTTTGAGAAGCCTCAATATGACGTCAATTACGTTATATCAAGAAAAGACCTTCAAATATACCAAGAGAACGGCTTTAATGAGGTCTAGTAACCTCCTTGGCTAATAAGTCTAAGATATTGGGTAGTTCCCGTTCTGGCATAGAAGTCTACCTTCGAAAAATTCTGGTCAACATTATCGTGATTTTAATTGTGTAGGCGCGAATCATGAAAAATATTGAATCGGGCGCCAAATGTATGAAATATCAGGAACGGGAAACAGTTTTGTTTAGCATGACATGAAAGAGCGAATGGGGGCGTCATGCACGCCCCCATTCGCCCCCACTCTTTATCCGCGCATGTTGTGGGACCGATCTTCCCTTCACACTTCCCCACCGACTTTCACGTAAAATCTACCGAGTACCTCGCTGATTGAGATATTTTGATGTTTTTTCTATGGTGCGACAAATAAATAAGCATTGAAATTATTTTTTTCTACGATTCGTAAGCAGGATTTTGATGGCCATGTCATAAATTGCGTCATACGTCACAGATTAATTGCGATCTAAAAAAAATGTATCGTATAATAACAGCATTATGACATTAATAATGCACAACCAACCTTTGTGATCTTGATTCAAATGATGTTATAACAAAGAACTTCAACTTGTAATAAGTGAAGTATAACTCCAGACATGTCAACACACATGTTGCTCACAGGAAGTTGCGTTTGATGACGTCACAAATTACGTAACAATTGACAAAAAATGATTTCGAATTAGAATTAAACTTAATTGTCTAGCGTGAAGATACTTTCGCGATGCTTTTTTCATATCAGAAGTTAATAAAGTTCCATGGTGAAGAGAAACTTTAGAACCGGTCCTCAAACCGATAACTACATGTGATGCTAATTAAAAATTAGGTTTTTTTTAAACATGAGTACCCATCGATTTATTATGTATAATATCTATTCTTTTCAAATATCTAAAATATCTGGCAATTTCACAGAACCTGCAGAATAGAATAGATAAAATATTGCATTTCAAATATTTCGTATTTTCCTGGCATGTTATAAGAATAAACGCATGTTTTAAATATGTCTCTATTAGCCTATGAAGTTGTTGGTTTTCAATAAATTGGATTTAAAGCATAGCATAATTACTATAATGCACTTGTACATATAAGATATACATAACAAAGCCCAAAATAAAAACTTTTTTTCAAACTATTCGCAAAATCAACACTTATATATCAACACTGCATATCAATATTTTATTATGCGGGCAAATCAGTGACAATTTGCTGGCACGATATTTTATGTGTTCCTTGTTGGCAAATTAAGAATAAAACCATTTAATACATGCAAATAATTATCAGGTTTAAAGAGTTAGAATTCATTTCAGGCCAAGTGCAGCTAAATGAGACACTATTTCAAAAATGGCCAGTTGGGTACTCCTGTTCAAATTTCATCTTCAAAAATCAGAATGGATATTCTAGAATTCATACTTTTTTTTAAGAATAAGAGAACCCCATGACACATTTTTATTAAAGGTAGTTAAATCATCGTAAAACAACTTTACAACAAAATAATCCTTGATGAATAGACTCTACCAAAATTTTGCAAAACGATTTTCCAAGTCAGCTGAAATAACTTTTCTTTTCTAATCGGCTTGGAAAAGAGAATAAACAACGTAATTTTGCAAATAACAAAAAAGTATGTAATATTTAACAGTTTATTAGACAATGAAGGGAACCCCACGACATATTTTTTTAAAGAAATGTTAATTCACATTGAGACAACTTTACTAAGACTAAGAGCAACAAAATTTTCATATTTTTACAGTTCACTTTTGCAAAAAGTTACTCATTTTTTCCAAGCCAACTGAGCTGTTCCTTTTTTTCTAGCCAGCTTGGAGCAGAAAAGGAACACCTTTTGCAATAATTAATCTGCTGAATATAATTAATAAGCTGTCATCAATAACAAATAGCAGGTTATAAGACTGCAAGTAATTATTCTCATTAATCACATAATTTAAAAAATAATAATAACAAAAAATGTGTTCCTCAAACTGCAAAACTCTCCAAGCTATAACGAATTGCCTCAAAATAAATAAAAAATCAAGCTTTGAGATTTGAGAAGTTTGAGAATATTTTTTTTAATTTTCTTAATTTTCGTAATTTATAGAGGGGAAAAATAATTATTTCGAAAGTGATCATCATTGCTTTTAATTGTATAATAAAATGTTATTTGCAAATATATGATAGACAATTCAGCTATATTTAGTATTTTGATTTTCACAAAAGGTGTTCCCTTTCTGTTTTAAACTGGCTAGAAAGGGATGTTAAGCCCAGCTGACTTGGAACAAATGAACATCTTTTTGCCTAATTTTAATGTTCAAAACCATTCTTTTTTGTGTTGTTCGGCATTGTTATGTTGTTTTCGGTGAATTTACATTATAAAAATGTGTATTTATAATGATAGGTTTATATGTCTACTTTGAAGAGTACCTCACGAGCTGTTCCTCATAAAAGGTGTTCCCCAACAAATCCAAGCTTGCTTGGATAGTTGGAGGCAATTCGTTCTAGCTCGGAGATTTCAGCAAATTGGGGAACACCTTTTGATAATTTCATTATTTTGTAATAATTATTAGAGTTATTCATTTCGAATTGATAGTAATTGCTTGAAATTGTCTTATAGCATGTTATTTGTTATTTATGATAGGTGATTTTGCTATATTCAGCAGTTTTAGTTTTGCAAAAGGTGTTCCGTTTCTGTTCCAAGCTGGTTTGAAATGAAGGATCAGCTCAGCTGGCTTGGGAAATATAAACACCATTTTTGCAAAATTGATATGTTCAATGAGGGTATTTTGTTGTTGTTCGTCTTAATAAAGTGGTTTAAAGGTGATTTAACAACTTTTTGGAAAATGTGTCGTGGGGTGCCCTTCTACTTTGCAACCTAGGCGGTTGAAAAAAACATGGTTATACAGTATATATTCATCATAATTGCATTCAAATTATATTTCAAGTATTCTCAAGTGTATATGTAACTTGATTGTTTGGACAGTGGATTTCAGACCTCAAAAAATTCTAGTTTTAGTTTTGTAAATAAAAGAGGCGTAATTGTATAAAATTTTTTAGTATTTAGCAGTTCTGGTACGTGGGAGCGAATATTTATAAGCATTTTGTAAATTATATTCGTAATGTCGACGTGCTTGCAACAGTTTAGGATATTGCTTGGGCCCTTCATTTGGTTAAAAAAACTAGCACATAGTTCAATTCTTCTTGTTCTTGTGTGTGTATGGTTTACTCATATTCAGTGCTTCGTCGTAATTGACTAGAGGATGAATAATCTCGAGTGCTCGTTTTTGTACATATTCAATCATTTCAGTCTGTTCTTTAGTTATTCCTTATGCCCATGCTTGGACTACATAGTCGAGTTTTGGACGAGTTATTACTTTGTAGAATGCTACTAAGTCTGTGTTCTTTACTTTGGTTCATCCAAGTTGGTAAAGGTAGTCAATCTTGTATGAGATTGACGATACAATGGTTCGGGTGTGAGTGTCCCACTTAAGATTTTCTTTATAGTTATATCTAATCATTTACTAGATGTTACTTGACAAATTTCTACATTGTCTATTTTGATTGGTATTGGGTTTTGTTGCAGCGAAGAACTCGAAATTATCATTTGTTCAGTTTTTTTGTTCGTTGAGTTCCATGTCATTTAGTTTACTCCACTCAAGTATGATGTTTATTTTGTGTTTAAGAGCTTTCCTGTTTTGATTATTTCTGTTCTGTGTATGACTTCATCTGTTTTAGTGTCATTAATATATATGTATATATCTACATGTACCTCTAAATCATCTATGTACATTATGAATCCCTCGGTTCCAAGTATAGCGCCTTGTGCGACTGTTCCTTTAAGTGGACTTTCGCTAGATAAGTAGTCCTCTATCTTTGCCCTGATTGTTCCCTCTTCAAGGAATGACATAAACCAGGTAATGATTATTTGGGGGGGGGGGGTTCCTAGAATTTTAAGGTTTTCAATAACTGTATTATAATTAACCTTATCAAATGCTTTTGAGTAAGTGTCTAAGAGTAAAACCCTTATAATTTCTTTTTCATCCAGAGCTGTATTCCATTTATGTAATAATTCTACAAGCATATATGCGGTTGATATTCCTTTCTTGTTTCTGTAATGTGTTATTCTTAGTTTTCCATCTATATGCTCTTTGAGTCTATTTTGAGTACTATTTTTTCTAATGGCTTGACTAGTATTGATGTTAATGATATTGGTCTAATGTTGTTTTTTTACATATTTATTTTCAGAGTGAGAATGAATGCCATATAACACATTCAGAGCAAGTATATTTTCCATACGGCAAGGTATACTTACCCTAACTGAAAAGATACCATGTATCATATGATATGTTAGGGTATGATAAACAAAAATACAATTTAAAAACTGGTGATTTTCACAAGTAGTATTCTATTACTCTTTTTTTATTAATGCGTCTCTTATCTTAGCCAGCTAGATGAGCACACTTTGCTAATATATCTACTAAATAATGAACACGCCTTTTGTTGTTTTCAAAATGTGCATAGTTTTCATATATTTGCAATGCTTTGAATTGTTTTATGCTCAAATTACCATTTTAAAACATAGGTATTGTTTGTCATTATCAAAATGGTGCTTCTCTTCAAAACTGTCAAAAAAAACGATTTATCAACAGTCGCCTTCCAGTCATGGTAATTATTTTCCATGTAAAAGTAAGTATCATATATTTCTTTATGTTTATAAATTTGCAGTAAAATCGAATTCATTCAATTGATTATTTGAATTTTTTATACAAATGCATATGAAATTAGTTCAAACTATAACATTATTCAATTTTAAAGTTAAATTGTAAGATAGTAGAAAAATTAAATGTCTATATTTGCGTTTGCTTTATCCTAGTTTAAGGGGAAACAAAAGAACGAAATTTATTTCCTTGAATAAAATTTGTAAAAAAAAAATAAAAACATTTTCGAGCAATCTCACAGCTAGGACAAAATGTTTTTTTTTAAAGAGTACCCTAAAAAGTTGTTCTTTTTAAAATTTGTCGGCAAACTTTCAAAAAATTGTTTCAAAGCCATACGAAATTAAGGAACATATATTGCAATTACATTATTTTTAACAGTTTTATCTTTTCAAGTTTTTAGGGATATATCGCTGCTAGGCATGGTATGCAAAGGTCAAATTAAATATTTTATGTATACTTTACTATATTGAAAGTAGGAGCGCAACTAACTTACATAGTTACATATATGTTTCATATATTACTTAATTGATACATGCATATAACATTTTACATAAAACTGAGACATGATTGTTTATACATAAGCTTCCAAAAAGCTGAAGTATATTTCAAAGCTGTTTTTCTGTATTATTTCATTTGGGGAGTTGCTCAGACGCTGCAATTATTTATGAATTACATTACTTAACACAGAAAGCACGATTTTCACAATAAAAAAAACTATATGCCATGCTTGTATGGGCATTTTTTTTTTGTCAAATCCATATATTGTTTCAGTGTGTTATAATATGATTTTTTTTCAAATTGCTTAAGTTATATTTACTATATAAAGACGAGAGATGAAATGTAAAGAAATTGTGATTCAATAAGATAAAAATAAAACCACCTTAACATCATAAGTGCAAGTTTCTAACGTTTGCTTCAATAAATTATGTAGTAGAAACTTGTTTATTCATTATGCAAGAATAAATTTCCATCTGAACTGTTCATTCAATCTAGCGGCCTCGTGACATCATGGCGCGGTAAAGTACATGTTGCAACGAAAATTGCAACGAGAATATGCTAGTTATGCATAAAATTTTAAAATGGTGTATCAGGAAGCTCATGATTTTGGTGCCCATAAAATGATATAATGACACCTAAGAAAGTGATTGGGCATTATTTGACTCGCAGCTAAATAGCTCATAATGTGGAGGCCTCGTTTAAGTAACCCAAGGCAGGGTCAAACAATTATTCTCATATCTGGCGATCACTTTTGCCCTGCAATCAGTACTTGTAGGTAGCCATCCGTGGTCCATATTTCCATAATAAGTGCTAAACTCGTACAAAACGTGCTGTTCAAATATTTGTGCTTGACGATCGTACACCTGTGTTTTTTGGGTTTTGAGAGAGTGGGTCGATGTATATTTTACGGGAAAATTAAACAATTACTTCAATATAAATGATACAATCATTCGGGTTTGTCGTCGGTCACACGTACGCTAAAGCAACTATTTAATCGGGCAGCGTTTCTTCAGACACTCAAATCATAACAATGTTGATTGGGATGCTATTTATACAGTCCCCAAACTGTCAGGTTTTGAATTGATATCCACTTTTTGATACGGATTACTTTGTGTTATGCATAATCATAACCAGTTGTGACATTTTTTTTCAAATTTATCACCTATCGAACATGCATTAAACCCTTTCAGCAGTGCTGTTTGAAATCGCGATTATATTACTGGGACCTCATTAAGCAATAGGTAACGAATGAATCGGCATCCTTTCATACTGGTTAGCCATTTGATATTTTAGCCTAGGTGCAGAGTGTTTGCTAAACGATGATTACTTGGAGGTCACAGCATATCTAACATTACAAACAGACTGTTCGATGGCTCGAATTTGCGTGTGCATGAAACATACATGTGACGTTTAAACTTAACTTCCACAATAAAAAAAACTATATGCCATGCTTGTATGGGCATTTTTTTGTCAAATCAATAAATATTGTTTCAGTGTGTTATAACATGTTTTTTTTTTCAAATTTCTCAAGTTCCATTTACATTATAAAGCCCAGAAATGAGATGTAAAGAAATTGTGATTCAATTATATTAAAATAAAACCACCTTGACATCATAAGTGCAAGTTTCTAATGTTTGCTTCAATAAATTATGTAGTAGAAACTTGTTTATTCATTATGCAAGAATAAATTTCCATCTGAACTGTTCATTCAATCTAGCGGCCTCGTGACATCATGGCGCGGTAAAGTACATTGTACAGCTCATGTTGCAACGACAATTGCGTTCCTGGATATCGACATTGCAACGAGAATATGCTAGTTATATATGAAATTTAAAAATGGTGTGCCATGAAGCTAATGAGTTTGGTACCCATAAGATGATATAATGACACCTAAGAAAGTGATTGGGCATTATTTGACTCGCAACTAAATTGCTCACACTGTGGAGGCCTCGTTTAAGTACCCTCAAGGCAGGGTCAAACAATTATTCTCATATCTGGCGATCACTTTTGCCCTGCTTGACGATCGTACACCTGTGTTTTTTTGGGTTTGAGAGAGTGGGTCGATGCATCTTTTACGGGAAAATTAAACAATTATCTCAATATGGATGATACAACCATTCGGGTCTGGCGTCGGTCACACGTACGCTAAAGCAACTATTTTATCGGACAGCGTTTGTTCAGACACTCAAAACATAACCAATTAGATTGAGATGCTATCTATACAGTCCCTCAATTGTCAGGTTTTGAACTGATATCCACTTATGATATGAATTACATTGTGCCATATAAATGCATAGATAACCAGTTGTGACATTTTATTTCACATATATCATCCATCGAACATGCATTAAACACGTCCAGCAGAGCTGTTTGCAATCGCGAGTATGGGACCTCATTAAGCAATAGTTTACGAATGAATCGGTATCCCTTCATACTGGTCAGGCATTTGATAATTTTGCCTACCTGCTAAACGATGATTATTTGGAGGTCACAACATATTTGACATTGCAGACAGATTGTTTGATGACTCGAATTTGCGTGTGCATGAGGCATTGATAATTACAATATATGGCTTTTAAACTTATAATGTGTTTTGAATCCATTGATTCTGAATATTCCCATGAAAGTTCATAAGAAATCGACACAGCAAGCAAAATACATGATATATCTTTAAAACTACGTTTCTGTCATTGTTGGTTAATGTTTATATAGGAAAATGAATATATGCAATAAAGAAATTTCTCGAGATATGATTATTTTTTAGCATATAGGGTTCAGAGTAAATGATGCATAGCAAGGAACGGTATTTGCTTTTAACGGTCCATCAAAAGGAATGACTTCCCTGTTGCGTATACAAGCAATATGGATGCTACCAGTGGTGCCCTTAATGCATAATAATAATTCGAATGTATAAACTTGTAATTACGCAACCAAAAGGATTATATGGATTTTTTAACAATTTATTTTTTAAAAACCTGACGCTTTTCGGGCTTGGGTGCCATTTTTCAAATGTGGGCGTCATGTTTTAAATGAAATGTTAAGAAATCTATATAAACTCATTTGTAGCACAATTGATTTATTTATAGCGTATTGAAATATATTTAAGGTGTTTGAAATATATCATCATCATCATCATCATCATTATCATCATTCCATCTATAACCCCCATAAACGTCATACCTACTGCGAATATGATTAAATTGCTTGCATTTTCCGTCCAAAATTCGTCGCATTGGATGAAGTTATGAAAACATCAAACAACGCTGCATGCTAGGGAAAACCAATACAATTTAAACTACAATTGTATCAATGGTTTGGTATTGATTCCTAATATAAGATCAGTTTTAGATAATTGCTAACTCGCCATTGTGTCAAGTGACATGCTTATCACTCACGTAAGTTTAAAATTGTCTCTGTCATTGCGACGAAGAAGGCGAATATAAATTCAAAATAGGCTCGATATTCATGTCATTGCTATTAATTTCAGTGTCTGGATACTTGGAGACTCTACCACTTCGTGCCGATCGATAATTTTGAGACTATGTTCTGAACACGTCGAGACTATTGGTCACTTCGATACTTTGGTATTTTTTATATTTGAAACTATGCCCTTGTCACTTAGAATCTCAAAGTGTCCGAATGCAATAGTAATTAAACTTTAATTTCTTATAATTTGCTATCTATATTTCTGAATAACAATTCATGTGCAAAGTATAGTTATAATATAAACGTTCAGCATGTTTATTGAAACAATTTGATGATGCAGCTTGAACCCATAAAATGGTCTCTCATGTAAGCGATTCATATATATATATATGTAAATAGAGTGGCAGAAGCGAAACGAGGTTTTGCATCAAACTAAACCTAACGAAACCGTGCACTTGTCAAAACCGTGACACCGCTCCATTTAACACTGTTTGGCCTAAGCAGGGCAATGTCTTACCATAATATCATTTTCGCAAAATTTACAGCACTTTTCCATATTTTATTGATGCAAACTTTTTATTTTTTAATAGGTTGGGTTTCCAATTCCTACCTCTGACCGCATTAACTCTAGGCGCAAAATTGAGATCAATGTATAATTCTTTGCTGTATATATCCGCCGTCTCAAGCATGATGCACAAATCACTAGCCTTCTCTTACAACTTACTCCTGACAATGTCGAAATGTGTTCCACAGACATTGCGCTGACTTATTGGTTCATTCATCTCGTTTTCGAAATGTCATTGCTTTTTGTGGTTCCTTAAATCGCCAAAATAAGCCGGAAGATACACATTCGGGTGCTTACTTCGAGTGTTAAAGCTGTATCAAATGGTATCAGATTATTTAAGGTCATGCACAATTCCTTGAATTTCAATTTAAGGTGGTATATTCATCAGATTCACCCTTGCCATAGACGAATGTTCTCGCTCGCTCTGTTGCCACATGCCAACAAAGTTAAGCATTATTTTATTTTCGGCATTGTGACAAGCAGTGACGACGTAATTATCAGTCTATTTCATCAGTCTATTTTAAAACAAAACTCAGCTCATTTGGTCTTCTTAATACACTTGACATATTTATTTATTGTTTATTCATCTGAAACAATTAAAAACTCCTTTAAGAAGATGCAATTACTCTTACTTTATAATTCATTAAAAATTCAGCATCACAACAATCTCTGATTAAACGAAGTGACGCATAGGAAGTCGGTGTAGCAAGCTAGATAATGCCAACAAATATTTCGGATAAATATACAGGGATTAAAAGCTTATTCGAAAAGTCTATAATCTTATTTAGATATATTTTTGTGAGCACATAAAAAATGAAATAGCTAATAATGGCCATAGATGTATTAGGGAGTGTGGGCAAAACCTGTCATTTCGGGATATTTTGTGATATTTCGATGGCACTTTAGGCCAACGAGTTTAGGTTGTCGGATTTTCTAATCCTTCAGAGGGAAGAAGTGTGTTTTGTGCCGAAAGACGAAAATTTAATATGTATCAAACAGTTCAAAACAATATCTATCATAAATGTAGAATACATGATATTCCTCTCGGTCGTATCAAAAAGACGAACTACATGTATTCAAACTGATATCTCGATACCAGCGAACAGAAAGGAGGCTTACCTGGAGAATCAAGATGTATAGAGTATACAATTGTTCTAACGCAGCTGATCAGAGAAACAAGAAAATGTTACCTGTCAGTGCTAACCAATGCATAAGGATCCATGCCACATAAACTAGTTGAAGAAATGTGCCGTAGAAGGTGAGGAACATAACCGACCAGGCTATAGAAGGTTCTTCATATGGTTTTGATACAACAATGGCAAAACCAGATGGAAACAACTCGAGACAGATATTATCACAGTCGACACAATATACTGTGGTCTGGCTGTGGGCAGAGAAGGATTGTAAATGCCCCGTGATGAAGTCGGCTGTGAGACAACCAACATCGAAGGCAATTATGATGGCCTCATTATAGCATCTATTCACACCAGATGCTACTAGGAGGACAGGATAAGTCAATGGAGTGGGCAAGAATAAAGTTTTAGCGCCAAGAAATTGCGTAGTGTTGTTCTTAAAAATTGCCAACCAAGCGACCGACCTAAGTTCAAAGTCGCAGGCGAAAAATACCGAATGTTTAAGATCAACCAGTCGAATGCCTATGCAAACTCTTTGATAGAGGCCTTACAAACACTAACAATGTAAAGAATATAGGTTAACATTTGTACACCTGGTTTGGGAGTATCAATAAAAGCGCGCTCCCAGGAAGTATAAAGCATGGTGTTACTAGCATGATGTGTTATCAAGCATCCTGTGACAAATTATCCGCGTATTCTCATTCATGACTAATGTCAAATGTTAGAATGGGTTCAAACTGTTCAAACGTTCAAAGTTGATTAGGCTTATAATGTCAAAGCCTCACCAGTATTCTTTCACTCTTGGAGAGTTGAGAACTGGGAATTCGATCGAGTTTAAAACATTCAAACGTTCAAAGTTAAAATAATTGGTGTTTTTTTTCAGGCCAAATATATTTTATATTTCAAATGATGTGATTAGTTTCTCGAATGATAACTATTTATATAAAAAAAGAAACATTCGAAATAAATGAAACCACACAAGAATATATATGGATAATTTTTACGCAATTTCTTTAGCGTCACAAAATTTATTGCGTAATATGTCACAGGTTATTCACATAATAAACCTATAAGTGATGCAATGGTTATACTGTCAGAAGAATAAGATATATAGATGTATGTTATATTTATCGACTCAAATTATTTGCTTTCTTTTCAATACTTTTAATGTCATTATAAATATATACATAGTACAAAAACATGTGTTTAATCAAACAAAATTAATTGTTTTAAATGTTTACATTTAATTTAAAAGTTCACCGCTAGAAATTGTAGTATTGTTAAAGTTGTTCCTGAATTTATTAGTGTGTCTTTCACAATAAAACCATACGTATCGATTAAACCAATGGGAAAATGTATTTAACCGTATATTAATAAAAAAGGAAACACGATAAATATATTAAACCGTATATTTAAATGTTGCCGTTCAAAAAAAATGTGTTCACCAAATTCAAATGATCACTCTGATAAGGGGAGCAACAGCTTTTACAACAGCTATCGATATGATTATGCAAAATATATTTATCTATTCTGAAATCAATTTCAGTTAAATGTAAATATATTTTATTACCCATTCAGGGGTTTTGCTAGATGACAAGCATCATCACAATTACGTAATTATTAACGTAGCGTAATAATGATAACATACATCGAATTATTACGTTTCTGACTTCACTATGCTTTTCCAATAATCGTTATTTATCCATTCATGTCCAATGATTTGAAATGTTCGAATGGGTTCAAACTGTTCAAATGTTCAAAGTTGATTAAGCTAATAATGTTAAGGCCTCGCCAGTATTCTTTTAAGCTTGTCCTATGATTTATTTAAGTGGCGGATAAATGAATCTTATCATTGTTATATTTCTTGCATTTTTCATATCATTGTTTTATTATGTTGTTTTAATCATTTTCATAGTTTGATCGGTGTCCTCTTGAGAAACATACATTCAGAAACCTTTCATTGCATTATAAAATTGAATTTTGAACCTTTGAACAGTTTTAACGTGTATCCATATACATTTGATGACCCTTCTATTTCACCTGCAAAACTACCTGCAGTTTTACATGTCTAAGTTCTTTGATTTTATGAAGCAGAGACTTTGAACGAGTGAAAGGTGTGAATACCATATCACATAAATGATGAAATATCTTTGTGACAGCTCTCCTTGAATGAAATGTATGATATTATTATATTGTATTTGTATATTTCAACTTTGAACGTTAAACGGTTTAAACCCATTCGAACATTCTCCATTTCTGGACATACCTCTGTATTCTTTTCGAAGATATATGTTCCCGGACAGAAACGGTTGCGTCACCATTCAAGCAGAATAGTGTCCCCGAAAAAAGTTGCATGTAGCCCTGTTCGGGGTCACTTTTCTTTTGAAATGGTAATTGCAACCTTATCTTTTTCCTGATGCAGAGTGTTTTAAAACAATACAGCAGCAGCAGCAGCAGTATGAACATAAACGCCTTTTCAAGCTTAGTCCATATGTTCATTAAATTGATTATCCTTTCGTATAGAGTCTTTATAAAATCCTTTTCACTCGTAGAGTCTATTAAATCGTATATCACCAGTTTCACAGATAAAATCACAACAAAAATCACTTTTCATTCACAAATTTACGCCACTCCTTTCTATCCTGAGGTAGAATCATCGCACTTTGTATTTCTATACACTTTTTCTTCAGTTGTTTCTGGATCAATTTGAGCAGAGTAAGTCTCTGGCCACCAACGACAACTCAATACGGGGTATGATTACAACACCACCTTGTGTGACTAGCCTTTACGAAACCGGAAGTGAAATTTGTAAAACAACAACAATCGCGAAATTAGGTCAGGAACAAGGTTATTTTGCTATTTTTCTAGGCTTATGGTAAGTATTTTTCGAATAAACACAGTAGCGATATTGTAAATAGTTTAAACTTGACAATGAAATATTTTTTGATGGTTTTCGATTATGGACATACGTATTACGATGGCTCAGGAGTCAGGACATTGTGTCACAGTGACTGCCATAGTTTTCAATCAATTTATGAATATGTTACTTTATGTATCTCGGGTGACATTCTGATTCCTTACGACACAATCACTATGTCAACAGTGCCAGGCCATGTTGTCTCACTTCAGACAGCCGTTATAACATATTGAAAATACCACTGGCACATGTTGTCTCACTTCACACAGCCGTTTTAACATATTGAAAATACCATACTCATACACGGGTGGAATATGAAATGGACATAATATGAGCGCTTGATTTTAGATTATCAAATTTCATTCGAACCGTGCAAGTTATTCTGTTTTGAAATATATACATTTATTAACATTCATTTAATGTATATTTTGACCCTCTTTAAACCATTATAACTTATAAGATTGCATACAGTAACGAAAATCGACATTTTAAAAAAGTCATCGCTGGTATTATGTCCAGTTCATATTATATCCACCCGTGTACTCGTTTCTGTACGATAATGTTTAAGTGCATCCCCCTATTTGATTGTTGTCGCACTTGACCGAAGAAGGTCCAGAGTCTTCTACTGTCCGGGTTTCCCCTACTCTTTTTGATAAGACAGTGAAGGGTCTTTAATATGCCAGGGACAGGACCCGTACATGGCGCCTCCAGTTTTACGTCCCTTGCGAAGGACATTATACCCCTAGGCGAGGAGTCCGTTATGACTCAACCAGTCAATCGATAGTGCCTCCAGCGGGGCTTGAACCAGGGACCTCCTGATTACTGGCCGTGTGCCTTAACTACTTCGCAACGAACTCGCCTCGTAATATGTCTCGTAGCATAATCTTTACTGGACATGATATGAGCGATCACTTTCATATTGTCCAATTTCTGACATAACTCAAATCTCTTGATGACTTAAAACATCATCAAACCATACATGGGTAAAGTATTTATAAATGTGTTTACTTATAATTCGACACGAAAGAAAATTGACAATTTAAAAAGCAGCGCTCTTATATATCAATTATCGTATGGATATGGACAAATGGATTATGAAGTAATGGACTAGTGATACGGCGGGGTTTGATTTACATTTGATTTGTATATTTTCTAAATAAACATGTGATAGTTTGTATGGATTATATTTGTTTTTCTAGGTCCATATTCAGAATACTCATTTGAAGCACCCGAAGTCGATACAGCGGAAGATGTAAACACAATGCATGGACTAAGGCTGAATAAAGTCTTTTTTGCACTATGTGGACTGGTTGTCATCCAGACGTCTGTATGTCGTCAGGACCATAAACAGGTTCACGAAGCTATCATCACTATCACCCGCAACGGTAAACCAACTCATTATGTCGGTCATTATGGGACCACAAGCCGCCTTGAAGATGTAAGTATGCATAAACTGACATTCTGTTGGGTGGAGATGGATGTGGGCTAATTTATTTGTTCATATGAAGCAAACGTTGACCATGAAGAAATTTCCTTACTTATAAGTTTTAATTGGATCGTAAATTCAACCAGTGTATTCGGTCGAAAACAATTATCGACTAGAAAGAAGACTTTTCAGTTGTTTGTGGGCTCATGTCAAGTATCTATTCGTAGATAACTTGAATTCCACGCATTTCTAAAGATACTGATTCGTGATTTCGTGAGTGACCTGGAACTTGTCTTGAATCATATGGAAATTTCAGTGAAAATGCCTAAGAGGTGTGCACTACCTGAATAGCTATAGGTTGAAAATGTCGATCGGCTCAATATGTCTTCATCATAATCATCAATGTATGTGCACTTTGCTTTCAGGTACAAGGCGTGGTTGTGCATGTGCACTCAGCTGACAAGAAGCACCATGGTTGCACTCCCATCTTGAACACCCTCCCCAGTGAGCGCTGGATTGCACTCGTTCAGC
>LQRL01122460.1:9997-20624 GCA_001703475.1 Hydroides elegans
TGACAAATTGGCCAAAATAGCCCAAAACAGCGGGTTTTCACGACTTGAGTTTGTACGGGCTAGAACTTTTGAACGGAAGGTCTTAGAGACTTGATTATAGACTCAAATGAAAGGTCTTGGTCCGTAGATGTGCCTTTTGACCTTTTCGGTCAAACCACCCTTCCGGAAGTTGTAAAATTTGCCAAAACAGCCCAAAATAGCGGTTTTTCAAGACTTGGGCTTCTACGGGCTAGAACTTTTGAACGGAAGGTCTTAGAGACTTGGTTATAGGCTCAAATGAAAGGTCTTGGTCCGTAGATGTGCCTTTTGACCATTTCGGTCAAAAACACCCGACCGAAAGTTGTCAAATATACCAAAAAAGCGGTATTCATGGAAAATATATTTAAAATCTACAAAAAACCATACCCCTTCGAGTTTGGGAGCGGTTGGGGCCTGCTCGTGTTTCACAAATACTTTCTTGCATTTTTATGATAATCAATTCGATTCTTCAAAATAAGTTGTTGATCTATAAATCTTAGGCCTACCTTTAATATTCAGGCCTTCTTTCGGTTAACGATTTGATATCGTCAGAGAAGTAAGCTTAAAATCCCGACAAGTGGGCCACTGACGGCCTTGGACCTCGTATGTATTTTTGGAGATCGAAGTGTGGACGTGATTAATAAAGTTAGAATTAGCAACTGTTTGGTTTTGCAGCCCAAGAAATTCAAGAAGAAGGGCGCAATGCAATCGAAGCTCCAATCAGTCCAACAATGCCAGATTTGGGCCCTGAAGCTTACATGCTCGGTAAGTTTGCTATATATTTTATATTAACAATCTTCACAATTTATTGCAAAAATTGAAATTCAAAAAGTTTCAAATATCTGATTGTTTTGACACCTGAATAGTGATCGACTTAATACAAAGAATGCATTTGAATTATGTTGTTGACGAGAGTTAAAGTTTATTGACAATAATTAATATAACGTTTGTTTTGCTGTTCACACAGAGGACAACGAAGAAAGATCTATGGTCGAGCCTTCTGCAAAAGAGGATCCAAAACTTAAAGAACTTATGAAGGTATGTAGAAAAAGAGAGAACTTATAAATAGTTTAATCAAAGAACATATTGTCGCATACAAAATGAAAAACAGGACCGATGCAATTCGAGGGACCGGTTTACTTATGTGAATTTATATATAGTCTATATTATAGCAACACAAAGTCAGGGCTGCATATACCCCTGCGGGATTGCGGGATTCCCGCAGTTTCAGAAAAAAATCCCGCAGTTTTCAAAGAAAGGTGCGGGATTTATCCCGCACTTTGAGAAGATATCCCGCACTAATTCAAATCTAGTGCGGGATTTTTTAGAAAAAAAAACATCAATTTTCTCGTATTTTTGTGTATGTAAATTAAGCTTTGAACAAACTGTTCAAATTTTGACATGTAAGGAAGAAATATTTCCTTTGGTTTCACTTTATCATACCACTTCAATAAGAACCAGGGCGTCCGAGAAAATCTGTGAATTTCAAAATAATTTGAATAGCAAAATAATTTGAATAGCAAATCATGGAAGATCGACCTTTTTGGGAAAATCAGAGAAAGACCAGGGAATTCCATCTTGGATCAGGGAAAAAACAGGAAATTTCGTTATATTTATCATTTGTTATTTCTATTGAATGCTTGAAAAAAAATCGTTCGCGTCTTCGGCGCTCACATATTGAAGGGTCGTCTAATTTTTTTCTGGCTCGCGCCGGCGCTGGGATATTAACTAACTGTTGTCATTGCCAAGTACCAGTTAAAACCAGTATAAATTAGGTTCAGGAAAAACAATCAAGGAATTCGATAGACAGGGGATTGTTCACCCGGAAAAAGTGGGAAAAGTTATGTGTTTATAAAAAAAATAGTGTGTTTTGGCTCAAACTGAAAATCCCGCACACAAATTACAAAATCCCGCAGTTTTCCGAGTAAGGTGCGGGATTTCCCGCACTTTTTCGAATTTGCAGATACAGCCCTGCAAAGTTAAAAGTACATAACAAGTCTAAATGGTTCTAAGTAAATATAAATTAACATAGTATAATATTGCAGCATACATTTGTTACTTTATTATGAATGTTTTATTTCTGTATCAGATGCTGGTTGACTGGATAAATGATGAATTAGCCGATCAGCGTATTATCGTCAAAGATCTTCAAGAAGACTTGTATGATGGTTTGATCCTACAGAAATTGATTGGTAAGATTGAATATTTTAAAAAATGTCGAATAGTGGTTATGGTTCAAATAATCTTTGTTGTATATCCTCTTAAGCGAACGAGTTTTATCGTGGCTTTAAAATGCAAGATTGAATTTGAAATTGATTGCCATCGTTATGTTGTTTAATTCTTCCTTTTTATAAAAGACAAATATTTTTTTTTGAATTTCAGTCCTGCTGGCTGAAAAATGATAATAATAATGTTTGAAAATGTGCTCTCTCTTTTTTTCAGAGAAGCTCGCTAAACGCGACATCAAAGAGATGCCTGAGGTCATCCAGTCGGAAATGGGTCAAAAGCAGAAACTGCAGCGTGTTCTTGATCTGATCAACGAAGTCCTAAAAGTGCATCCTTCGCTCCAAAAATGGACTGTCGATAGTAAGCAGAAAATTATTTTTTTATACCTAAAATTGTGTGAACATATAGAATAACCATCAACTTGCATTTAAATGCAGAACTTAAGTTTGCTGGTGGTTTATCTTCTTATTCAGGAAATCTTAATTCGCCCATTGCTATTAAGTTTCGGACATTCTTTTCATTAAAGTAAGAATTGAATTATAAATTCATCAACATTTATTTACCTTAAGTCCATTTATTTGATCGTCATTATAAATTTGTATACTTTATTATTTCTCCATAGAAATCCACGGCAAAAACCTGGTGGCCATCTTGCACCTGCTCGTAACCTTGGCACGCTACTTCCGGGCGCCAATACGCATGCCCGACCACGTGACTGTTCCTGTCATCGTCGTCACGGTAAGTTGAGCGATTTGGTTGATTTACTGATACCTTCATTAACGGGTTTTCTGACACGATATAATACAATAACAACTTACACTACAGTGACTGACGAATAACGGTTTTGTCAGGTATGTGTTGGAATTAAGCAGAATTAATGAGTAGTAAATCTCATTTATCATGTATGCCTGTATTAATTAAAATTAAAAGAAAGATTGTAATAAAGTTTTGAAATTAAATATTTAATTGATCTCATTTATTACCATTAAAGGCGTTAGTTCACTTTTAGGTCACTTACATATTAATGTTGAAACGATGGACAAAGCTAAATTAATATGATTTTGTATTTTAACGTTCATATGTTCCGCTGTGTGAGAGTATTTAATAAAACAAGGTGGTATTTTTTCAAGAAACGAGAGGGACGATTGGAAACGAGACGAATCATGGAAGAGGTCACGGCCACACACGAGTAAGTTTATCCTTGACTTTTAATCGTTATAGTGTCTTGAATTCGGTGAAGTAAAACATTTCTTAATTGAGACAATAATGAAAATTAAAAGAAGAATGAAAAAGGATCATTTTGCATGGTTTGTTATACATGTATTTGAGAAATATATCGTTCGTTAATGCATTATGAAACATAGCAAAATACTTAAAAATTTGCCTATGATTTTATTTGCAGTGATGTCGGAGCATCATCTGGTACGTACGAATATTTTGAATAGCTTAATGGATAATGTTACAATAAAATGTGGAAATGTTTTGAATAAAAGTATATAAGCTCACTGGTATCAAATGTAATAATTTTTATATGGAAGTAAAAAATATTCATACTTATAATTACTTTTGCTTAATAATTAATCATACTTCCCAATATGATATGAGATTGGTATATTAAGCTTTTGAAATGTGAAACTTGGGAATAAAAATTTGAAAAATGAATAGTTATAGATATTGATTTCCGAGGTATCCATTATTCCCATATTTTGAATCGTTCATACATAATTCTAATGCACGCATACATAAGGACTAAGTAGACAAGTGTCGCTACCTAGCGAGCAGGAAGATGCATTTGACTTGTTGCTTAGCAACGCCAGTGAGAAATTACCCTCGGTCAAGACGGTAGGCAGAAATAGACATACCGGACACTTTGTTTAAAGGGAAAGGCGGAATGCCACTTTTAGGGCGCATGCGTGGTTTTTTTATGAAAAAAAAAACAACAGTTTGGTCTGGAGCAATTTTGGTTTTGAAATCTTGTATTCCCTTAGCTTTTTGATTAAATACAACTTTGAAACTTGGTTTTATGATTCTTTCGTATAGTTTTGCCCGTTTTCTGCTCTATTATCAAAAGCAAATTCATGTATCTTTGAAAAAAAACTATGCCTATTGTTTAATTTTTCGACGTTTCAATCAATTCAATTATATGATTTTGCAAAACAATATTAATTTATCTTTTGCTAATTTTATTTGTGTTTATTTTGTTTCATATAAATAGAGCGCGATGCTTTTGATACGCTGTTTGATCACGCTCCCGATAAACTTAATGTGGTCAAAAGGGTTGGTATTAGTTTGTTTTTCATGATTTTGATAAAAGTTTATATTTATTTTATCTCGACGAAATTATTTACATTTAATTACACGTATTTTAGTTTCTTGTAGTCTGGATTAAGATCTCCCTTATATGTTGCTAAAGAATTCCTTTGATTTTGCAGAATTGATTATCTTATGTAGTGTAGCTCTAAGAATATTGAATGCATGTATTTATATCAAATGTGCCTTTATTTCGATCACAATTGAAAACATATAAGAAATAAATATTTTAAGAGAAGCTAATGAATCTAACTTTATATGATATAATACCGCTTTACCTTGGATTAAAAACACAAAGTTACATTAATAAAAAAGATCACAATGTTCTTAAAACTTATCAGAAAAAAATATTGATAACTTATTGCTTCTTCTCTTTTAGTCGCTGATCAATTTTGTAAATAAGCACTTGAACAAAATCAACCTGGAAGTCACTGATCTGGACAAAGAGGTAAGTGTATGATATATTAAGCATAGATCAGCAAGTGTGATCGATACTGATTGGATTTAAATTGAGATTAGAAAAAACGTTTGTTGTGTGTTAAAGCATATGAAAGTAACATAGAACCTTTAAGGTGTGGTTCAATAAGCCATGCATCGTTTTGCCTATATATGTCGAAGTTGTCCACCCGATGTATATCAGCGACCATGTGTAAAAAAATATAATATTATAATAAAGAAGATAGCCTGTGTAATTGATTTAAGGACATTTATATTTTGAAATCGTCATCATTGTTAATCGAAATTTGTTTTTAGAACAGATGCAAAAACTTCATTAGAACATCCTTTTCCTAAATTAAAAATGTGTCATATGAATTAAATACAAAAGCGGTGAGAAAATATTGCATAAAGGTTTTCATTTACATTCCTAGTTTCATGATGGTGTCAACCTGGTTTTGCTTATGGGTTTACTCGAAGGATACTTCGTGCCGCTTCACTGCTTTCACCTAACACCCACTGAGTTTGAACACAAGGTATTATTAGATATTATTATGAACCTCATAATTCCATGACCAAGCTAGCGTAGCTCAGATAACGTGTTGAATCGGTAAACGTGAGACATTGATAGTATTTTTTCAGGCAGCAATAAATTCTATTCCTAATAGTCTGCTATCTTGATGACACCTCGACAATCTTTCAAAAACATTTATTTGTGCTACGTTACATTGACATTACATGTTTCATTTCAGGTTCATAACGTGAACTTCGCGTACGAATTGATGCTGGATGCTGGTTTGGCAAAACCCAAAGCTCGGGCTGAAGGTAACTTAAGCCTCTCTTTTAAGTTGATTTTATGCCCGACCGTTTGTCTTATCGCTCTTCCTCAAGGCTTCTATATATAGAAGTGCAATCATTCCTCAGTGAATGTCCTAAAGTAATTTATTTATTTTACAGAAATGTCGTTTAAATGCCGACCTCTAAATACATGTCCACTTATCCAGTGATTCGGTTTCTTTTTTCGCAAACGAATATTATAACGAACCATTTACAATTAATTATAATTTAGTTGTTTCAAAAGTATTTCAGTGTACTGAAGAATGTTTTTATTTTTGCAGATATCGTGAATCACGATCTGAAGTCAACACTGCGACTGTTGTACAACCTCTTCACTAAGTACAAATCAGTCAGTTAGATGCGCAAGTTATCAATCCAAACTAAACTGTGCAATATCAGGGTGACCACCAATCAGGGAAAACAGGGAAAAATCAGGGAATTTTTTTGGCAAAAATAAAATCAGGGAAAAATCAGGGAATTTCGAAATTTGAGGAAAAATCAGGGAAAAATCAGGGAATTTTATTTTAGTGAATCAGGGAAATCAGGGAAAAATTTGAGAAATTGTTTGAAATTGTTTTCAGATGTTTCACAAGATTTGATATATGATTACGTTTTAAAGGCTATATTTTATTATTAATTTAGGCTAAATCGTAATTTTCCGTATATAATACGCTTTTTTTCTTCGAAATCCGCCCTTATATTGGGTTGTTATATTATTAGCGGAAACGCCCTATGATTATTTTTTATGGGATTTTTCTTGCATTGAATATCAATCTATCATTTGCGTATATGGTGATAACATAATACGGCATATTTAACAAAAAAACTTTACAATACTTGTAAACCGATTTAAAGAAATGTTTACTAACTAGTCTATATGGGGGTATTTATATATCATTAGAAAAATAAAGCAAAACTATTTTCAAACTCGGTGGGTATTATATACGGAAATATGAATAATTAGAAACTTTGAGGTGAAAAGTCGGGTTGCATATTATGTATGGGTGCGCATTATATTCGGAAATTACGGTAGTTGATGACAGTTGAATTTACATTGTTGGAGGCTGTTTTTGTGCCTTAAATATTGATTATAGTTCTGAAAATATTGCTGTGGTCACATAATTGTTTTATTCTGCTAAATTGAACTGATATAATTTTAAAGTTCAGATGCAAACTTTGCACATGGTTTTTAAACTGAATGAAATGTATTGGTTGTAGTGGATTACAGTTGATTGTAGTTTGTTAGAGGCTGGACTTTGGCATAAGTTTTTTAAACATTTCGTTAAGAGATGGAGTGGCTCGAAGCAAACAAAAAATGAATAAGGCGTAATTGGGTATAAAGTTTTTCATTCGTTTTGAAAACGCAGTGCTGTTTAAAGAGATGATGATTACAATGAAAGTGTGATTCTGCTTTTATTCAAAGCGTTAGGTGCCACACGCATTGATTATATGTAATCGTCTTTATATGTCATGTACAAACCTTAAGGAAAAATTACTAAAAATCAGGGAAAATTCAGGAAAAAATCAGGGAAAATTCAGGGAAAAATCAGGGAAAAATCAGGGAATTTGCTCATCAATTTTTGGTGGTCACCCTGAATATTGATGAATGCGGAACCTACAGTTTACTACAACAAAATCTGCGATTAGATAGAATTATTTTCGGACGACAACAATGGAAACAGTTCTTAAATATATTAAATGAAAATGTGACATTTTGCCTCAATGGTTAGACAAAGTGTTCTGTTGTCTTTGGGGTACGGGTGATTTATTCAAAATTTGGTGATATTATAAATTTGAACATTGTCGCTGGCAACGACCGGCGGGGTCATCGAGCAAACAAGAAATAGTTTAATCACGTTTTAGGGGTTGTCATCATTTCTAGATTTATCTCTAATATAATGGAGGGAGCGAGCTAATCTATTCTGAAAATTACAGCTAACTTTGCCATAATGTCAAATAATGCTTATGTTAATTAAATACATTAACTTAATATTTACGGTGTCGCAAATAGTAGTGATCCGTTTTCAAGAGGCTAAAACAGCGTCCTCGTGGTTTATTGGTGCTATTTATTCAGTCTTTTATACTATTGAATACTGTATACATGTTTTATAAAATGTTAGTGTAGATTTTTAGTGAGGTATGCATGTTAGATTTAGTTTAGAACTAAGTATGTAGAGGTATTATATTTAGTGACATTTTTCTTTTTGGTAAATGTGTTTCTCTTTTGTAATGTATTATAATACAGTCGCAGTCACTGTGCAGTCGATCGTTCGGTTATCTCTCTTTGATGGTTTATTTCTACAACATTTATTTAAGATTCTCCAACATTAAACGCTATCGAATCGTCTAATTATCATATAGACCTGCCTCCACTTTTTCAAAAGATGAAATCTGCAAAATTTAATTTGACTCAATGACTGCCATACTCTTAATGAAGGAAACTTTATATATAAGATACGCTATATTAAACGGGATATCTGGACCCTGGTTAATGTTATACCGTGGCAATTTCTTTTCATGGAGCACTTATTCTGGAGCAGGAAAAAGACTTTTTTACATATACTTGCACTTTGTTCAATTTTCACTTCTATGTATTTTTATGTTATATATATGTATATATGTTTACATGTAGTAGATTTATTTATATTATCTGTTACTAGAAATAAAATAAATTTTGATATATCAATTGGTTGTTTGTTTTCTTCTCGACTTCTATATCTAGGTAAACATCTATTTAACCTTTAAATTTAGAGCAACATGTAACCGTCCACCCTCGATCTTGCAAATATCCTAAACTTTCGTTACATAGCCGATATATACAAATGAAGTATTGATACTGTTACAATAAATCGAAATACCTTTTTTTTTTACTATGTCACAATCTTATAATTATACATTCCGATTCGTACTCATAGGACTCCTTAATAAACTGTGTTGAGACTTCCGTAATTTCGAAAATATTAAGCGATCGAACGTTAACCTCTACGTTAAATTTCAATAATTGATTTTGTGAAGTTTTAGAAAGCCGAATTTGTGGCTGGGGCTCAAACACTACCTTTTATGCGCTTACGCCTTATGGTTAATTATTTAAAAAAAAAACATTTTTATTTATATATTTATTACGTGATTAACAGCCTAATGAATTTATACAATTGCAATCAATAACCAATCAAAACCTTTGTAATGACAATATACACAGTTACGTACTCAATAAACTCTTTAGCCCAAACTCTCTCTAATTAACTCACAGTCTCTCTCTCTCTCTCTCACTCTCTTTCACATCCTTCAATTTAACATATCTATCATTCACACTTAGGTCTAAAATACCATCCATTCCCTTAATACAAAACTGTCATAACATTTTCTGGTTATTTTAAATTAATCAATGAACCTTTTCTCTGGATCCAAATTCATAATTCATTGTACAAAGTCATATTTATTTTCTCTATACATACATTTGACCCTACAGTGGAAACCGCCATTGAAAACAGTGATCGGTTAATATCGGAACTGAAGCCATTGTTCTTTTGATTTACTTTTCGACTATCCCATTTGGAAAGAATTAAATTTTTTGTCGCCCCATTTCTTAAAATACTCTTGTCGGACCTGCTCCCTGTCCTCTATAGCAGGTAGATGCGGCTTAACGCCATGCTTCTTTCGGTCCTTCTGCACGTTATTCTATAACCCGAATATTATAATAAGATTAAGGTACATTTGAACATTAACAAAGCATCTATAAAATGCTATCTTTCAAAAGTAAACATTATTCAACCTGTATTATGTTGAGCATAACATTTTGACATTCATATTCATCTCAACATTATACATTGATATTGAATACTTAAAAAAAAACATATAAAATGGTGTTATCTATATGTATTCAAAATAACATATTATAGTAAATGAATTAATATAATGCAGGGTTCGACATAAGCACTCGCCAACTCGCCATGGCGAGTGAAATTTTCATTTGGCGAGTACGACTTGAAAGTCAATCGCCAAAATGGCGAGTATGAAATTGGGGCAGAATAATTTTGGCGAGTACGAAATAAAAGTTACTCGCCATATTGAAATGTACATTCATATATCTATACCAATCATACTTGTTTCAAATGTCGTTAATATCTACAGAAATCGTAAAAAAAAATTTGCTCGCGCCATCGGCGCTCGCAATATAAGCATAAATATGGCGGCGTTTTATAAGCAGCTATATTTCACGATCTTAAAACTTTGACAAACAGGTTCAATATTTAAGAAAGTATTACACAATTAAACAAACATCACGTAATTCCAGTAATGATAGACCAATGACTCACCGTTTATAACTCTTAACCTAACAAAGTCTCTTGCTCTGCTATTAAAACCCATGTAAGGGGAATTTGATTTAAGCCAAACTTATCCGAATATTTGAAAACCGCACAGTTAATTAGAAAAATAAATCATTCGACATATCTATTTAATTTTAATTTCCTTCCCTGCCTTATTTACTCTCCTTTTGGCGACAGGTATCTTGAATGATTAAACATTGATTTTATGTTGTTTTAACTTTTCTACGCTCGCGCCTTCGGTGCTCACAATTGAAGTACACCACTTATTGATCGCCCACACTTCTGCTGAAGTTTAAGAGTTCAGATATTCGTAAAATACAGCAGGACACATATAAGGTATAACCAACCAACAATTATTTATACATTTTTAAATGGTGTCTGGACAATTCGCGACTTGACAAATTCGCACCAAGGACGATTCGCGACTATTTAGTTAATTCGCGACTTTCATTTTGGACAATTCGCGACTTTGC
>LQRL01122503.1:0-11814 GCA_001703475.1 Hydroides elegans
ATATATCTTGAATTCTATGTATGCATTGCTTTCATGTGTTTTATACATGTATACATGTATTACACATAATGTAAAAAGTATCACAAAGCACTTATCCATGGCAACTCTTACATGAGCAACTCATCACAATATATGGCCGACAAGAAAGCGCTTTGGTTGAGCGCCTTATAGGAACTGTCGGTTTTGTTTGATTTTTTTAAGGTTACATGGGTTTTGGCACTCTCAAATAAAATCATGATACCCTCCTTTTTTATTTTGAAGTATTACAAAAACGAGTTCCTCTATATAAATCATCGCATACAGGGCGATTCTATCGAATTTATTAATCCCTCTATTAGATGACAAAAACATGGTCAAACTAACATCACTGACTATATTTTCATTTTGGTGCAACTATCTGGAATCATTATTGTTGTGTTTCATGAATTAGAGGCCAATGTTTGATATCCGTTAATAATCATGCATAAAAAGTTTGGAGGATTACGATGGAATGAGAGTTCTCAATTTATACTCATAATTTTGTTTTTATTTCATATATTTCATTATAATCTCATAACAATTAATTAAATAGGCTGATCATTACTCCTATTTTTTCAACTTTTCTTGAAAAAGCTGGCTGGCGCATGTCAGGGGATTTGGAAAACAATCCGAGTGGTTAACCCACTAAATGAAACAGACAAAAGTGAAGAGCCTCTGCTTAGGGACTCATTGTTCCGCGGCCAGGCCTGGCGGAGGGAGATATGAGTGATGGCGAAGTAATGGGGTTTCGCGGAGTGATTGATGAAGGGACGGGGTCGGCACTTGTTGAGCAGTTATCCCTTATCGCACGGCATCCATAGGGGAAGAGGATTCCAAGGCAGTGATTCTGGTATATGCTACAATGTATCTTTGGAGCCAACACTGACCAATGAAAAAATCATCTAATTCAATACGAATTGTTACTTCCTCCATATTTTCGAACGAAACGAAACGACTTTAAGGAGTGTTATTTCTTTAAAATTCCAGACGCAAGCAGATCGCGCCATCAATTGAGAAATTGTGTCCAACCTTTGGCGAGTTGGTAGCTACCATTATTGATAACGGTAACAATAACGTCCAACACAATTTTTTTTCAACACAATTAAACCATGGCCTATTCTTCAGACTGTACCTGTATGCCTTTTACCCTGTTGACTAAATATCAAGGCTGAGATGCCCCAAAATTGCCCGACCGGCAGATGGAAGCATACGTCGCCAAGAGATAGCATATCATCGCCATCAAGGCATCATGATAATGGTAGAGGGAATTCCTTTATTCACGTTCAACAGACAGTCTAAGATTACATCAGTCACAATCCAGGGTCCAATTTTGATACTAAATTCGCCCTAAAAGTATGTTAAATTGCTTATTTCTTATGCGTTCTTAAATATAATGCAACCTCTGATAATTCATTCCTTTCAATCACTATTATTAGTGAAAAATAGCGAAAAGTGTTAGGCATGTAGATGAACCTTGGCTTTTTCCTTAATGTTCTCTTTTTTTTCTTTAAAGAAGTATAAGCATGTCTAATATATATGAGGACAATGCATCTATCATAGAAACGATATTTCAATGCTCAAATCTGTAATAGCAATGCTATTATTCAAAAAGGAATGTAGAAAGAATAGAAATCAATGCCTTGTCAATATTTGTCGGATAAGCTGTAAATGCGAATAATAAGGACATCTCACATGTCGCCGGGATGCATAATTATCTTATTTTTGTCAATTTTACTCAACGTTATTAGCATATGTGTCAATATATCTGCATCAGATTTTGCTTTTAATTTCAGATTAACCTGACGATAAGCATAATATCTGATATATGAAGTAGTGATACTAACGATTGAATCATGCTACGGAAGAACATTATACTAATTAGCTATTGAACTATTCGTAATCTGAGCATTTAGGCTATATCATATTTTCTTCTATCAAAAGGCACCAACAATATCATGCATACTGGCTATAATCATTTGCCCTTTCTTCGCCCACTCATAAGTCTATATTAACGTTATAGCAAAGAAACAATACACCTCCAAAGAAATAAAACTGGTCCCAATACACAAGCAATAATAGTTGGGTGCAATCATTCACACAAAATATGTTGGCAAAGCCTCATCCCTGTACTTCTTGCAGATATTATTGCATGACAGGTTGGGAGCTTTGACTCATTCCATTGACATGGCGGATACCTGTGAGTTCTGGTCACGCAATGTTTACATGTACGACCGGTGTGAGGTTCCGTAATGAGGTCATCTTCACACTTCCATTGGGTACAGCCACTGCATATTATGTGAAAAGGGCGGAATATGGGTTCATCCATTTACAAGCAGCCCTTGCTTGTTTACAAATAAGATATATGAATGGGAACCAAATAATAGTGGTTGTTAAATTAACCATATAAATGTAACCTGCATAATGCTTAGGGAACCAGCGATTTCTACATGATTCAGAACTGGATGACAATTCCCCGATCAGGGTACAATTTTTTAAAACGTAGATCCTAAAAACAAATTCCTAAAAATGAAGTTAAAAATCGAATTACAACGTATTGCAGATGGCTCCTGTAAATTATTTTGAAAAGTGAAAAATGGATGATAGTTGATTAATTTTTTTTATGAAAGTTGAACGACTGATGAGTTCATTGTGAAGACAAAATAAGTCCACACCATTACATGTATGTGCGTCATAGCTCCGCATGGAATGGAAGAAACAGTGTAATGCATCATTGAGAATAATTAAAATAGCCTGTATATATTATATGTGATAAATATGAGTTTTCAAAGCAACAGCAAGCTGAGTTGACATTTCGTGTACGTGCGTATGCAGTCCATTAATGATAAAGATTATCTTTTATAATGCCCTTATCATATCTCAAACAATGTTCAAAGCGCAATTTCATCAAATGTCCGCTAACATTTTAGTAGACACTATGGAAGGCTTGGTTGAGGCTAACTCCATCTAAGCTGAAAAAAAAAGACTCAAGCTCAAGGGAGACTAATGATAGTCGTTGCATATTCATGATTTGGCATGTCCTAAGAAAAAACCCTTCCCATCGGACCACATCATTATAACATACAGTGTACGTCATATCTCCTTAACAATTTGAAAGATAAAAGGGCGCTTTTTAGCAATTACAATAATGCATATTTTGTTGATAATCTGATTGTGTTTGGAATACAATTTTGAAAAGAACATTGTTTTATACGATTGCCACAACTCAGTTTATGTATAAAAATGTATGCTAAAGACATCTCATAAATACACGAAAGTCCGAAATGTCACTTCATAGAAATTATCAAAATGCATAAATGTAAGCTTGTTTGGATACAGATTAATGCTATAATCACTTATCTGTCTAGGGTCTCTATTCGGCCATTCAGGAGCTTTGAAGGGGATTTATCTATTTGTAAACTCATCAAAGGTGCCTCAATCAACTCTATTTTTCTATGAAAAGACAGCTTTTCCGATTAGGTTCGATATATGCATATTGTATCTATAGAATGCTCGAATACGTCGTGAATGTTATTTGAATTGCAAATATGAATATGGAGTACCCCTTGACTCTGTCAGAGATCTTACATTTTGAAATGTCATCATACTTTCTAGCTGGTGAGCGGTCAAAGACAATCCGTGGAAAATGTCTTCCATTTTTGAAAGCTTGAGTTAAAGTTTTAACGACGTTGAACCAAACTCCCGACGAAATTCCCCTTACATAATATGTCGTAAAAACGTTTTTATTTTTTATTTTTAAACGTAATATTATAAGTGCGTAGTGGACGTCGGCGCGTAAAGCGTTATGGAGCTAAAGATATAATGGCTTTCAAAATATATCGTAATGACGTAACTCAAAGACTAAGGCACTATGGTACAATCGACCATGAAGCGACGCAATATAGCGTCGCGAATTTCGGAACGTTACGTATCCGACTCCAGAAGTATGAGTATGTCATGCCTTGTAGCTACTTATTAGTGACGTTATTTATGATCGGTTCCATATTGTCCTTGTATCGACGTCATAACTCGAATATGACGTTCCTACCAAGTTCGACGCTGCGGACGTAGTAAAGATCAACTTCATTAGGTGAGATGGTTTTTCGTCAGGGAGGTTATGCTTAAGAATAGCTCAAGCTGATACCTTTGTCATCTCATTCAAATATTTGAACCCGTATATTCCAGAAAATCACCCAATTCACAGCAGCTGAACTAGAAATGGGTGGGCATGATATATCAAATCAGCACGTAGAATTCTAACACATGTGTACAGGGAGAAACTCCAAGTGAAACGTGTTACCTATTGTTTTATTATAAATTAGGTTAATACCGATTATTAAGTCAAAATAAAGGGCTTCATTATGACATAGCATAAAAGCTTCCATATCTTATTAATAATATCTACTTTGTATTCGTTTCGGAGAGCCAACCGATCCCGCTATTGTCTGTACAGGATCCGATCCCAACGCGTCGAGACGAACAAATGCTTTTGTTAACAGTTATGTTGTCGTAAAAACTACCTCAAGCTGTAAAACTAGATATGCACATGAAAACATAACTACTTTATATATATAATAAGAAAAGCGAA
This sequence comes from Hydroides elegans, assembly GCA_001703475.1. Classification (NCBI taxonomy): domain Eukaryota; kingdom Metazoa; phylum Annelida; class Polychaeta; order Sabellida; family Serpulidae; genus Hydroides; species Hydroides elegans. The sequence goes on from LQRL01122503.1 coordinate 4,604, forward strand.
TATAATTATATACATAACCCTGTCACCTGCAAAGTTAAACATCTTAAACACACAAACACATCATTTCGCTCACGTTTTGTTGGAGAGCGACAGTAGATTCTTGGTCTCCTGGTTGCCATGGTGCCCGTCCGTGTGGTCGCTCGACGTGTGCTTCTCCATGCTCTTGGGCATGCGTCCGTGACCCGCAGACGCATTGCCCGCCGAGTGCATGCCCCACATGACGAAAGCGGGGTGACGTCACTTAATGACGTGGGCACTTGCAGGTTGATGTGTGTATTCACAGGTGTCGCCGATGCGTGGCGACCAACTCCATGTGTGTAGAAGACTAGCTATCCATTTTCAGTAGAGTAAAGATGCTTTTGATTTTATCCCTTCGTTTTCGTTTCATATTGATGATGTCATTTTATCCTTTGAAATGTGTGATACAAACGAGGACTTTACATGTTGAAAACTCTTTAAAGAATTAAACGAAATTTCATATCAGCACATAATAAATTCCTCTCTTATATTAATACGGTATATCCTTACATGCTTTTTATTAAGTATATCACATTCTCCTCTCGTTTTTACTCATATCTATTTCCGCCAATGCATTTTTATCCTCTCATTACATTTGCCCTGGACAATGTAAGCTGCATTCATCATATACCCAACCCTAAAAACACACCAACACACGCCCATATACGGTAGCTGTCACAATGACATAGTGGCAGCGGGCTGACAGGGACATTGCTCTTGGACCCAACACAGAGAAAATCGCCCATCAGCAGCATCCCACATTTAAAGGCACCAAACTGAAGACCCAGCTTATAGACAAGGGGTGGTATGTTGGTGGTATGAGTCCAGAGCAAAACCCAAGTCAGAGCGGCCTGCGAAACCACTGTCTTTTGTTTTTTCCTTGAGATGTTTCGGTGGACGGCCAGCCCTCATTAAAAATGGATGTTTGGGAGCAGGTGAGCAGCGGAGAGGTGTCCGCCTGGCCTCAGGGGCCGATTCATCACTGTGCTTTACCGAACTGCAGAGCAAGGCCCAACCCAATTAAATCCCTCGCTAGGACTGCGTCTCGGGACAGCGCGAGGGTCGAGCGGTTCATGTGGAGACGCAGTCTATGATGTGACTATGGCGATGTTATTGCTAATTAACATCCAGAGTATCAATAATGGCTACGTATTTGAAAATATATCCGATTTTATATTGACTGTATTTAACATTCAATTAATAATAATTTGGCTTCGGATTAAGTACTCCAGTCTTTCGTTTGCCTCATTCTGATTACATCCATGTCAATTCTAAATTATCCACATATATATTTCTAGCTATTTTCTTACAAATGTTTAAATATGTGAAAAAAATATTATAAAAAACTTGATTTTGTTAAATTTGTTTAGATGATTTTTAAACAACAACCTAATGATATACTTATAAATTATCGAACCATTTTGTTATATCCATGTATGTGTTATGTTTCCGTATAATAAGTATTGGCAAATGAATAATGAACAAGAGAACAGAGGAAATCGTTATGCTGGCGCAGACTATTAAGGTCTTTCATGTCATCAAATCAGAACGAAACAAAACCAGACATTTCTATGAAATAACAATAAGGAATATATGCGCGCCATACCGTCACTATGTGAATGTACGGTTTAATTAAAGTTAATAAAAATGAACCTGGTCATCCCGACGGGCAATTAAAAGCATCTTTGACACCCTAACTTTAAATATATTTCCAGGACATAGTGACGTTGGGGCAGCAGATTGTGGAGCTAACCAAAAACGACCGACAGCGAACATAATTATCATCAGAAAGCCGAACCCGATTCTACTGAAGAAACCACCTATCATTTCCAAAAAGTTATATTAAACCTAGGGATAATCAGGAGATTTAACGGATGTAGAAAGGCAAAAAAAGGGGGAGCAGCAGCAAACTAAGGAAACGTAAAGGAAGTTTACAATGTTTCAAATCAAAATTATTTATATACAAATCTCATATCTAAATAAAGAAAATGTATACGGCTGTGGCAGTGTTCACTGATGAAATATGCCTATAGATATGTTATTTTTTGCAGAAAAAAACCCTAACAATCGGCGTTGTTTTTGCTGTCATTTACCTAACGCAATAGTACGCATTTATGATTCCTGGCATATGACACAGAGTGCCATAGGACGAGGCCAGAGTAGGGCGCGAATCAATTAAGCCGATGTTAATGAGTTTACGACAAGGTCCTATATATGGTTGTTCAGTCAATGCCTTGGCGCGCTGGGCATCGATTCTCGTTTCGCCTTTACTAATATTTGTTCGGCGCGGCGGCGGAGGGGGAGAAAACCCGAAGAAGAAAAAAATGGGATGAGAGGCATGTCTGTATATTATGACTGCACCCGAGATTCATTTTACAGCTTGGCGCGATCGAGGTCGATAGAGTATGACGACAATGTAAAGCCTTTTGTCAACCCATTAACAGCTATTATATTGCGATTGTGTTATGTTCACTCGGAAACAATATGAGATATTTGAAGGCGCATTGGTGTTAAATTGAGAATATGAATATGAGCCGGAAATGTTTCTGAGCAAAAGTACCATTGTTATCAACGGGTTTCAAATTGACCCGCTTATAATATGGCAATATAACGTTTATGAAGAATTGCCTAAATTTAGTTAGCCCAAAGTAATGCCAAAATAGATGAGAGAGCTCGGTCTAACGTATTCAATCTATCTGGACAAAGTGCCCAATATATGATAAGGCCTATTTCGCTCTGACATAAAAGTCTTGTTCTCGGGCTACGTGAGTGACGACTCGAGAGGCTGATGAAGACAGAATGATTGCGCCGAAAGATACCCAAGACCATATGAGTTAAAACCGAATTGTACCGGTGCCAAAACTGCGGGCTCGAAGCAAGATAATGGTTCAGTCTAATATTACAAATTTAGGTAATACGTACTGACAAATTGTTAAGAGTGCAACACATTCAATTTGGTGAATGATTCTTTACAGCCTATGCCATATATTTATTCAATATTCACACGAAAGAGTACCAAATCTGTGATTTTACGATATTTGTTATTTAACTTTGATTTGGAGCATAATTATGTTGCAGAAAGCATAACATTTTGGATGTATCATATGACATGAGTGCTAGGTTTCCGTAATCATCTTTCGCTCTGGTTACCTTTGCATCCTTTGGTTATGAAACCCGGAATCAATATGAATAATTAATGCATAATCTCTAGAGTTGGTATATTAAGAACGAAACTAGTGTCATTTGTTTCAGAACTGTACCAAGGTACTGGCACCTCCTATCAAAACGACCTTGTTTTTATGTGTCAAAACCTAGCAATATAAGACAGTTTTATTAACGAAAAAAAACGCATTATATCTAACAGCCTACAAGTTGTTAAACGCAATGGTACGATAGCTCAGGTATAAATTCTTAAAAAATCAAAAACATATACATGTTCAATTGAAATAGTTCGAGGGTCTTCCACTAGAAACGGATCGCCCAACGTCGATATTACCACTATCTTTGCACTGTCCGAATTTTATAATAATGATATTCCTAGTTTTGAATTAATGAAAATAGACACCTTCGCAAATCACCAATACGGAAATTTTGAAGTCGACTAATTTGTCATACACAGCAATTACAAAACGATGACAGTTCCATATTGATTTCGGATCACACGCTTCGTTGTCCTTCCTGAGTTCACCTCTTTCCGCCCAGATTGAGCCCACTGAAAGGCCGCCTTTCCAACCACTCAATAAAACATCATTAATTAATCACAAATTACTGCGCGGCCGCCGCGCGTCTTCTTTTTAAAACTAAGTTATAGTTGAGTATTGGAACCAATATTGTGTTGTGGTGGGACTGCTGTTTAACTATGCAGAGTGCATATTGATTTCTACCAGATGATATGTGTGGGTTTCAGATGACAATGCATTGCCATATAAGAATTATTGTAATTGAATTATTGATGGGAATGAAACTTAATTGCTCAAGAACTCAGTTTATGTTATATTTTAAACGTTGTTTTATCGCTTGTCCTTGATGTATTACAAAAAAAAATATATTTACCTAAAATGTATAACTGGAAATGAGTATATGCTCGGCAAGAGGACCAAATAAGTGGCCCTAATCAGGGGAATAATAACCCTCATTAGAGTCAATGAGCTCAAGCGATCGGATGACCCTCTACCGCTAAACCACTCAGTACTCACCGCCGAATCTTAGATGAATAGGTCACTAATCAATTTGATTTGCCCAGATCAAATGCCCACTTAATGTCGTTTTATTATTTTTGCAGTTGAATGTCCGTATAAGAGCATCATCGAATACTTTGAAGCTAACTTTGAAGTTGGGTCCGCAGCCAGAAATATGAAACATTTGCCAAGGGGGTTTGATCTAGAACATTTATAGCTCAGTCTCAAAGCTTTCTTCTCTTGACTTTTGCGGTTCATGACAAGAATATATTCTGAAAATTTTGTTTTCGTTGAACCTTAAAAAATGAACTGATATTCTTCGTCATTGCTTCTGATTATGTAAAAATACAAACATGAAAGGTAAACTATCGGTCTTAAACATCTTCACATATGGTCTGAAATCTGACAACTCGATAAAGCACTTATTTTCTCGAAACAAGTTCGGGATTTGCCGAAATTACTACTTGTTCAGCTGTCAACCTCCCCGAGCTACCTCATCATTTTGGTAAATTACTTTTTGCTTAATTTGCGAAATCCCTTTTTGCTCTTTCTTTGTTAATTATTGTGAACTACTTGTTGGTGTTTTGCTTTAGCAGACATCTTCTATGCACGTAAGTAAAATCGTATAAAATTTGATACTTATTCCATCATTTATAATAATATAACCCGTGAGAGCTGGCCATCCTTTATATTAAAACTAATTAACGTATCCAAAATAAATAAATACTCCAAATTTATCGTTATCCATGGTTAAAACGGCAGTAACACACTATTCTAATTTCATCCTTTCTGTAGTGCAAGTAACAACCTACAACTTTGCTACAACGGCAAATGGTGTATTGTCCCTGTCATTTCTAATATTTATTCCAATTAACCTTATTCCATCCTATTTGTTATATCACATAAACAAAGTATCCTTTTTACTCGATCAAAAAGCATCGACCATGAAAATGGCAGCAGGGTTATTCCATTTTTAGAGTGAGAACAATTAGTTAATCGCTGTTTGATGCGCTTGATGAGGTGTGTATGTTGTAGCTTCGCTTGACTGCTTTGCTCGCTCCCTAATTGAGCCTTATGCAGCGCGCGGATATGGTGCCTTATGTGGCAGAGGCAGAGGTGGTAGCACCCGAGAAACAAAAGGAGGTTCCAGCGGAATTGGCAGAAAACAATCTCTGTGACTCTCTGGTGTCTCTCAGATATGCAGAGAAATGAACAATGTATTGTAGGTCCTGGGTGAGTATGGGGTATATTGATGTTACGACCTCAGAGAGTTGACGATTGCGCCCGCAAGGCATAAGTGAGTCCAGGTTGTATGCGATTGTTTTTCGGGTTCATTATTAGCCTTTTGAATTGTCTATATTTGTTTATCCTGCAATGAATGCTGTTGTCGTTTGGATTTACTCCATGACCCAACCATGCTTCTTGTTGATAAAACGCAGTGCATCCGAGCTTTAGTCATTGGTATTGTGAATCCTAATTCAATTATTATAGGCTGCGAAAAACATCCGTATTACATTATGAGCAAACGGTCGGCTAATAAATGCCTCCCATACTATAAAGTCCAGCATTTGAGTGTCAATCAAATAGTTGCTCATTTAGTTGCCGATAAAACAGGCATGAACAGTAGCACCGCTATAAGGAATTTGTCGCAGGTATGGGTAATCAATGGGTGCAAACGTGAGAAAACAGGCACCGAGTATACAGGCACCTGGTTTCTCGTAGACCGATGGGAACCTTGGGATGCCAATAAGTTGACAATGCCAATTTCTTCGTGAATTTTCCTATAAGTGTTGAGAATAATATTTGATGCTTGACCTTTCATCCATGATCTTACAAATTATTTGAAGTATTTTTCGAAAATACAGGTCCTCATTCGATGTATCATACGCAATCGAAAACAAAATATGTAAAATTTTGAATCGCACACAATAAAACTATTTATAAAAACATAAAAGGGTTCAAATGCATCAAGCCCAACGCATCGGCGACTGATGGTCCATATGGCGAAAATAATCCTATAAGATGACATTGAGAGGTGAATGGTAAGCATTTATTGACTAGGTATGATCGAGATACAAGTGCAAAATTAACGATAAATTTGTTTCCCAATTCCTCGTCGATAAACTCCTATTAATAGAATAAGGGATAAGCATTCATTGTATATAATCCTCCCTAGACGCTTTAAAACCCAACAAGGCGTTGTCAAGGCATCTTTGCAATCATGACGACCATCAGTTGATATTGACAACCAACTGCCCGCTCCCGTTTCCCTTACCGGAACTAACCGTTTCCAGGGCACAATGGCGCCTGTCTATTCGTCCTTCCGTTTCTGAGGCTAATATGTCTCCTTTAGTAGGCGCGCTTTGGAAATTGAAATGGCAATCGGTTGCAAATGTGACGTAGGCAAGACGGGCTTTTGCGCAAACGGTTGATTGATGGTTCGTTTCGAGTCGTTGTGTCGTCTTTATAGGCGACGTGAAATCGCCCCGTGAAAGATTGGCATTAAAAGAACAAATAAGGATGAAACTATATATGATTTTTCTTTGTGATGTGGAATGACGGGTATCTATGTATCTCAGTCTAGTCAGCAAATTGCCTTTTCAGGTACAGCCAAATGATATGATTTATGATTCAAATAGATTGAAATATTTCGAATTATACCAATGTCGTCATAGCAATATCATAACGTCCAACCATGCTTTTCAAATACATTATACCTGTCTCGCCATTAATTTGTTCCTTGTCTATGCAAAAAGATAGGGAAATGACGACGTCCAAAGTTATTGTTACTTCAATAACGAAATGGCATCCCGTAAACGGTTCCGGCTATTAGTTTTAAAAGATGTTACAAATATAGTCAAAGTTACACAGCAACTATTGGTGAAATAAGTAAACTCATATTGAACGAAACAGTGATGACCGATAAGCTGACATGGGGTCACATTACAGAGTCATCAGCCCAAGTTATGTCCCTCCAGCGGGCGCATCATATTGGTCTCCGGTTGCCCGGGGGAC
>LQRL01122517.1:8854-19777 GCA_001703475.1 Hydroides elegans
TTATGTATCAAATAACACAATTTAACGAATCATGAAAAGAGAAACTTAAAAAAGAGCAAGATTTTACTGCTTCGCGTTCAACAAGTAAGTTTCAGAAGAATAACTTAAACACTTTTAACCTTATTGTGTTGTTTAAATGAGTAGAATTTTATGAGTTGTCCAACGTATTTTTTTCCGGGATCATATGGATTATGACTCAATGATTTATCCATCCTTGGTCCTGACACGGACACAAAGAACTATCAACACATACGATGGCCACATTTTACATTCTAGAGAAGAATAATGTTGGACATTTGTGGATAAATCTAGGTCAGAAACGTCACAAGATCAGGTGTTTACGATCAATGATGTCATAGCGCCAAGGATAAATAATATAGGGTGCATATTATTTATAAAATCAACAGGTTTTGCGAAATGATTACCGGTATTGTATGCTTCGAATATCAAAGTGCACCCCAAGACACATTTTTAAAGTTGTTAAATTTCCTTAAATAATTCTACTAATACGATCATAAACCAAATAATTCTTTTTGAACATTAACATTTTGTGAAAAGGTGTTCATTATTTTAGTAATTATCAAAAAAAGGGCGTTCCTAAAACTGCTAAAATCTCCAAGGTTGAAAGAATTTCCTCAAAGTCTCCACACCAGCTGGAAACACATTTTGTATATATGGTGATACTTGCTAAGTATATATCTTAAATAAATAGCACCTATTCCTCATTAAAGTTGTGCACGAGTAGAAGTCTAAATCACGGCAGGCTTGGAAATGTTATGAAACTATTTTCTGCTTTCAGGGACCTTTTTGATATTTTATTGAATTTCATTATGAATAATCAGATAACCATTTATAGATTAATCGTCTACATTATTGGTAATTAAGAAATATTCAACTTTTGATATTTTGCACAAGATGCCCTTTATCTGCCCTAGGTTGGATAGAGATAGAGGAGTATAATTGGAAGAAATGACAAAATCTGAAACCCTGTGCCCTTTTATTTCTTTCATGTAAATGATCACACATGCGAACATTGTGAAAATATCACTTTGATGTAAGATATGAGTACATTTTCAATAATGAGATCCTAGATATAATATGAATGCAGAAGGAAAAAACGGTAATTTTCTGTTATTTGCTATTGAATTAAAACATATATTATGCTGTTATATTACTGTAGCACATTTATGCATCCGAATTCGCGCCATGTCTACATGTTTATTCGTAACTGTTTACGTGGAACACATTAAACCTGTATTGAATTTAGTAGAAACAAATCCGGGTATATTGACCTCTTACAAACCTCAGAATCAGTTGATGTAGCATCCATTGTTTGAGACATCATGTTTTATCCGTGTGAATTTATAACTAAGCACTATCCTATTCACACATAAACATTTTGGTTAAAATCTTATATCCTGACGAGCTCATATCATCACTTTTCAAGGATCTCAAGGATATAACATGTTATCCAAGTTATTTCATTGCCCCAAAATGTGAAACACGTATTCGTTGATGAAGCCAAGGGATTGATGTTTTTGTTTACCGTTCGTGCAGTGTCTGGAAAGCAACAACGCATGGATTTTGAGTCAGATCCAGTATCATGCACACATGGCCATGCTAAAATATTTATGTTTTGAGAAAGAAAATACATCAGCTCGCATACTGCTTTTGTGAACACACAGTCAAAACATTGCCAAATGTTTATTTGCGAGAGAAAACATAGCTTTTAAAAATAAGATATGAATATGACAGTTCACGTTGTTTTTTGTTTGTAGCGACACATTGTACCAATAAAAGAGCAATTTGACTGTCACTATAATCTCTGCTCTTGCGTGCTCAATCGCAACACAACCAAATATCTATTCGCAAGAAAAAAAGTCTATGCTTTTTGAAACCAAAAATACAAATATGACAGTCAATATCACAGTTCATAGTTTTGTGGCTTGTGCCGACACATTGTGACAATAAAAGAGCAATTTCATAGTCACTATAATCTCATCGATTAATATGCGGATGTTACGAAACACTGCTAATACGAAAATCTAGCAAACTGTTCTGGTGTAACTGCCAAATTTGCCTCGGGAAATCTTATGTTTTTGTGTTGAAATATATTTGTTTTGTAATTAATGGTATACAGTCACGCGGCAAAGCATATATGGAACCATCATAGGCGGTTTTTAATCTGACCGTTATGTCATATGTTGTGATATAGTTTAAATGTAAATAGGTGAGAGTTTCAAAATGAGAACGTTGGCTGCCAAAAGTTATGAAAGCTGAAGTTTAAATTTTAATTTGCAAACAAGTTGGTACCTGTTAGGGAACATCTTTTGTGGAGAACAGCTCGTGAGGTGCTCGTTAAACACAATGTTACACATTTTTATGTTAAAGTGTCGTGAGGTGCCATTATTTTATGGATCTTCGTCATCCTAAGCATTAACTCATTTAGGAATGGATACAGATACACTTGAAACCACTTCCAATGTGACAACTGAAACGAATAAACGAATAAACGAATACGCAAAAACGAATAAACGAATACGCATAAACGAATAAACGAATACGAATAAACGATTGCTAACGAACAAACGAATGCTTACGAATAAATCATTGCTTACGAATAAATCATTGCTTACGATAGCTTACGATAGCTTACAAATAAAACATTGCTTACGAATAAACGATAGCTTACGATAGCTTACGATAGCTTTCGAATGAACGAATGCTTACGAATAAACGAAAGCATACGAATAAGCGAAACACGAATACACGAATACGAATAAGCGAATAAACGAATACGAATAATGTTGCTTACGATAGTCAAATCGGAAGTGGTTTTTACTGGTGGTGTCGTGAGGTGCCATTATTATATGGAACTTTGCATGTCCTAAGCATTAAATCATTTAGGCATGGAAACAGGTATATCCCTTATCCATCCAATCCTAAGCAGGTAAATAACGAATTCAATAATGGATTCAGATTCCCGATAAAGGTCAGACATGGGTAGCTTACGCATTCTGTTCAGTTCGTTTATCTTATCTCCCGCCGTCCAGATTATGATACAGCCCACTGGCATGAGTTAGGCGTAAATGAACCGAGATTTCCACCTTTTACTCTGTTTATAAACATGTAGCCGTCGGGCATTTGTTCTGAGGAGATTGACACTACAATGGATATGCACGGAGTCAGATATACCGTATATTTTGCGGATTATAAGGCTTATTTTTTAGGTATAGTTTCTTTATTTGTTTTCACTGCAAATATACAAGTGTATCCATACTTGATCCTTTCTAAAATACAAATTCAAGTAACATGTTGTTCTTTGCAATATCTTAGGTAGCTGTAACCCAGAATATATATGCATTGGTAGTTAAAAACGTATATAACAAACATTTATTTCAGTCAATATCTGAGTTCTGTATATTACCAAGAAGCGGGACTATTGTGACCATCTGTAAACAAATAAATAAGATGAGTTATAACAAAGTGATTGGAAACAAAAAAAAACATTAAAAGTGTTAAACCCACCTTCAACGTGTCGACGGCTTCACTCAATATCTCTTCAGTCGATTTCTCGCTCAGAGCATCATTCCAGTCTGCAGTGCTATAAGACCGTTCACTCAGTGCGTCCACTTCCTCTGTAGTTCTGTCTATCAATCCGTCTTCTGATCCCACCTTCTGATCCAGACTTTGATCTGATCCAACCGCATGTCTATCTAAAACATTCCTTTCTAAGTCTATTTGTCCTTCGGTTTCTACCGGCCGTATAGTTGCATCAGTGGGGTTTATTTCTGAATATTCAATAGGATTTATCTGCATTTCAACTGCCTTTGTCTCAATGTCAGTAACATCGGCTTGCTTTTCGATGCGTTCCGTTTCCTTTTCTTGCACCGGGGAAGCATCAGTTTGGAGATTTGTTTCTTGTCTAGTAGCGCAGTCATCCTCTGAAACAATTTGATGCGAATCGATGTGCTGGTTTGCGATTCTGTTTATATCAGGCTTCTCTTTCTCGAAATGTTCTGGATTTGGGGCACGCACAGATTTGTCCTCTGTTTCAACATGATTTCCTGAATCCAGTGATTCTGTAGGTTTGGCTGAAGTAACGATATCCATAGATGTTTTGCTAATAGATATACTTTCAGCTTTTGATCCGGTAAAACGAGTCTCAGTTGGTGCTATGAGTGCACCTGGGATCTTCGGCTTTACGCGAATAGTTTTAATGACCGGCAATTGAAAAGATTGCGTTTTTAATATCAATCCATCTGCTTGCTTAGTATCAACCCGATCTGTAGGTTTATCTACGTATTTTACTGTGTCCTTTTTCTGATCAGGATTGACCTTTGGTTTGGCAATATCGACTTGTCTGGCCGTATCCGCACTACCGGAATCCGTCGAATCCGTTGCGTAAATCTCCGAATCGGATCCGATTTCTACATTCGCTAACATAACAACTCTATAATCATCCAATTCAACATCTTCCTCTGTGGTTTTAGTCGGAAAAGTCTCAACATCCATTCCACTATCGGTTAACGAAAACCGACCTCCGATTAGCCCTTTGTCGACTTTGTATAGATCTTGGTTAGTATCTACGTGACCTTGATCCTTTGGACCTTGACCTTTGTCGACTTTCGGTGCATTACCCGTTTCAACAACATCTTCTTCCGGTACAACAGACAGCATGTGTTTCAACTGTGGCTGTTTTGCGGTGGTGCTTGTACTATCTGGACCAGCTTCTTCCATCGTGTCATAGTCGCCACTGTCACTACCATCTGTTGAAGTGTTGGATGCTGAGTCATCGCTCCAATCCTGGAAATTCCCACTTTCACTTTCGATTTCTACATTGTCGTCATTTTCACTTTCGTTTTCCAAATTGTCACTCTCTTTCGCAGCCTGACCTGGATCAGCCACGATGCCTGTAGACGAAATTGTATCCTTCTGGACAGCACTATCTACCTGATTACTATCCTTAAATTCTCCAGTTTTGTTTAACGAAAGTTCATTTGCAACTTGAACGAAACTTTCCGAATTACTCTCCAAACTGCCAGGCGAGGAAGAAGTTCCGGTTTCCTCACTTTTGCTACTTTCTGGTTCGATTACGACGAAATCCATTTCTTGTGCCAATTCCGCTGCCTCTGGATTTTCGGGAGGAGAGATACATGATCGCTGCACAGTTGTGGTGATGGGTGAAAAATCTGGATCCATCTTAGGTGAAAAATCAGGATTCTCCTCAGCCGCATTTTTATTCTCATCTGCAGCTGCGGTGCTCTGACTCATATCTTCTTCTTTTTCTGTGTAATAGAAATAGATTGAATGTCAATTTAAGGCAGTAGATACATCATGGAAGGTTACAGCAGAGTATACAAAAATGCAAATGATTTTTTTACAACGCATGTTTTATTACCATTAAGATATATATATATTTGAATTACATAAACATTTAAAAGAAAAATAACTAAACAATCTGTGAACACCAACGAGAATGATAAATAATTCGAGATTTCTCAGACGTATGAAATACAACATTTTGTGAGGTGTTATCTGAAATTCAATATATTATAAAGACAAAATCATAACGACGTTTCAAAGACTTCGATATCTCCTATCGGTATCCTGGCGCTCAATCTCACTCAATATTATACACCATCACATGACTCACCGTCGGCGAAAGTCACGCCCTTTTTCGATAATTCCATCGGCACTTTTCCCTCATCAACGATGACAGATCCGACGGTTCCTAGTTCGGGGAAAGGCGCTTCATCAATATCAGTTTCCTGGTAAGTTTTTAACGGGGAGGAATCTGAAAATATAGATTGAATGGTTGCCTATTTAAGGTGTGGTTCCGTGTTTCCGTAACGCTATGTATCGTGTTTGTATGCGTAAGGTGTATGTGTATGGGATGCCACTATGCGTTGATTAGAAGTATACGTTTTTATAGTTTTTTTTTTATTTCTGATGTATATTTAACTTTATGTCAATTGAAGTTTTAGTTTTATTTGGAAGATAACCCGATTTTCAAATCCGTTGAAAGGATTCGGATACGGACACATCCTTATATAGTGGTCTCTATGAAAATAATTGGATTGCTATACATACATGTTTACACATATGGAACTTTTCAAATAAATATAACATTGTATTTTACAAACAAAAATTAACTTTCCAACAAAAAAAGTATATGCATATGAAAAATATTAAAAATTTAATACAGCAATTACAAAATGACCATAAGGCAATGTTTCTGTTATCAATAAGACACACGATATATGAACAGGATTCTAATATCCGTATTTCTAAATCAATACGATCTCAATATAAAGTATAGCTATATAAACCTGATAAAAAATTGTCGATAGAGTTAGAGAAGGGCACCCCACGACTAAATTTTTGACATATTTGAAGCCTTAAAACATTGAAATATGCAAAGTATTATCAGGTTTAGAGAGATCATTGTTATAAAAAGGTGTTCCTATATTTGTAGCTAGCTGACCTTATCTCGCTCATCTAGGTAGCCAGAATCGAGAAAACACCTTTTGTCAAAAAATGAAAATCAAAATACATGTATATACTACCAACGTATCAATGCATAACAATGTAGCATGCTTAGTTATATATGTCTGAATAGAAATAAAGTATAATTTTCCAATGAATAAGTAGAAAATACCAAATTAATTAAAAAGGCGTTCTTTTAATTTTGTAGCTGGTCGGCAATTTTCGAAAGTTTGTAGCCAGATCAATTTGGAAAAGGAACACCTTTTTTGAAGAACACCTCGTGGGGTGCCCTTCAGTTAAACCCTGTTCAATTTTTATTGGCAAGCACATATACAAGACATACCCGATACCGAATCCTTATCCAGAGCCTTCTCAGTCGATCCAGAGAGACTGTCTCTGCTTCGATCCAGATCTGTCACAGAGGGCGTTCGACGCTGAGGTTCCTGTTCAAGATCCAGAATCTCAAAGTCGTCGTTTTCCGCCGGATTTAGAAGATCCAGACCGGATTTCGATAGGTCTTCTCCAGAGGAGGATGGCCCTTCTTTGGAAGCCATTGAGTTTTCTTTATATGGGTAAGGTTGTATGTATTTACGAAGGTATTTTTAAGATTTATTCCATTTTGGCGTATGTTATTTAGGTTTTTAGACGAGCAACCACTCCGTTTGCATTCATATTGACTTTTTGCAGGAGTCACCAGATTTAAACATTATATCCTAAAATAATATATCAAGCAAAACATATGTTATCGGTATATCGCCATTGTATGATTGGATAACTGCGCAAAAGTAGAAAACGATAAATCTACAATATCAAAATTTAGTCTTCAGAACTGTGAGAACGTTATAAATAACAATTTGTGAAATATTCTTCCTCAAATCAGAATAGTATGTTATTTCAAAATTCCATAAATAAAATTGTAATTTTCACTTTTATTGCAGTAGTTGGATATCCAAGCTCACATATCATTGCCACTATACGTCAACAAAATCGCATCTGAACTTTCAGGATTGGGTTTGTGTGGATCTCAGTTTTCAGTTTCTATTTTTTTTCATGAAATCATTTATAAGCACAACATGTTTTATTGCTTACCGAAAATAATCTATTTCTTATAACGAAAAATGCATATTTTCTGCTTGCTAGATATATTGAAACACCTTTCAAGAACATATAACATTAATTTATCCAGACGGGGAAACGCCCGGTACAATCCATGCAGCAACTTAAATCCAGAGAAACAGCCAGGAGCGAAGAATCCGTTTGGTGCTTTACGTTGTTTAGTTTGAGCTTATAAGGTCAAGGTCAAATGATATCTATTGCTATGTGTTGCAGTAATGTGCGTTTCGTTTGAGAAACGATTGGTAGCTTTTTTTCTCACTCTCTACTCAGGGTCTGGCTCCTTTAGAAGAGTTTCTGGTGTTTTTTTTAATTGTCTCCTATCGATTTATTATGGGAAACAAAATCGCAACTTGCTTCTAAATACGAAACGAGCGTTTTGTAAGCAATTTGAGTTTTCATATGGAATACATTAGGAATACAGGGTTAGTTTCGGGAGAAGCAGCTAGAAACAATTTCATTTATGGCCAGGTCCTCACTGTGTTTGAGATAAATGTGTTTTGGTTGCGGACTGTAAAAGAAATACACTGGAAGATAGGGTTTGTTACAGAAGAGGAAGCTAGAAACAGTTTCAATTGTGGCCAGGTCCTCATTGTGTTTTAGATAAATTTTGTTTACTTGTTTGTTCCAATGACGCCTCACCTTAGCTTGATCCAGCTGCAGACAGATAGAAAACAACTGTGCAAGTAAACCTGGGATCCAAGATGTTAAAGGTAAAGAGCTTTTACCTTAAAATGAACGCGCTGTGAATATGTGTTACTTTTGGAGACATTTGAAAAAGTGGGTTAACTTATTCTAATTAGAATTATATTTTTGAACCTATGCCGTTGATTTAGTAGATTCATGTACAATAATAACAATAAAGCGCATTGGTTGGAAATCTTGTGATATTCACTGGAAGGCGAGATTCAGAAAAAAAAATAAAAATAAACGAGAGCGCCCGCCACATGCGCCTTAATATTATTCCGCGCATGTGCGAATAGACTATACACGTTCATATATATAACAAAAGTACATTACTAAAACTGGTTTCATATAAAAGTATGCAAAAAACCATCCCTCTTTGGTTATATTGCTGAAAATGGTTATTATATAAGATCTTTGATATGACTTTACTAATATTCACTTTTCATGAATCTTTATTGACTTGCTATTTTTTTGCACATTTAGAATAACACACTGTAGCAACTACTTCCTTGAAATATTGACGAATCCATACCTAAGTTAGATCCAAATCCAAGCCATACACATAAAACGTAACTAACACAACGAATTTTATCTGGAGCACGGAGCTTGTAGTTCTTGGTACGTATATCATACATGTATATATTAAGCGCTATCATTGCTTTTATATCATCTATTATATAAAATGCGGCTAAAATAAATATCCCCTCCTGCGTGGATGTTGTTTGAAAAATTATGGTTTTCAGCAGACCCGGATGGGCACGACTGGATTGTATTTGAAGATAACATTTGTGTTACATTGTTTTACCAAAACAATTACTGTTTGACGGGCTCGGAAAATGCAAAAATAATAAAATTAATTTGCAACCAAGCTTAATCACTTACAATTTATAAGTGAGTTCTATCACCAGTCGCGATTTTCAATGTCTGTCTTTAAAATACGAATATTTATAGATATTTTAATAGGACGCATAACATCGAGATTATAATGCATATACTCAGACGAACTCTTCGCTCAGAAAGCGGCTGTGCCCAAAAGAAATATTAACTGTATTTTCTTACATCTCAATAACTAACAAATATACTTTTGAGAGGTCAAAAAGCATATCTTAATAAAAAAAAGTTCCTAAAGTCATTTCTGAATTGGGCGAGTTTACCAAAATGTATATGGAGATTGTCGTAACTTGATCCACTCGGCAAGACGTCCATGGATGTTGAGCGGACGCCCTACTTTGGGCCCGTATGAAAGATTTCCGGACGTCCTTATTCGTCGTTGAGGTAGAAAAGACGTTGCCTCAACGTCACATCCGAGGCGGACGGACGCATTACGTTCTACGGACACCGGGACGTAAAAGGACGCCCGGAAAACTAAATGTAAGTCGTCCTCTCAACGTTACGTCCAAATGCGACGTACTATGGACGACCCTTGCCAAGTTGGGAGTGAGTTGGTTCTACGATGAGTTGGGTTTTGGTGAGTTGTCTGACACCCTTTAGAGATTCTACAATGCACTCTTTCAATAGTACGGTAGTCATCATGCCCCAAATCAGATACTTTTTTATTACCTAAACATTTAAGACCGCAATGCAACGAACGGGATTTATTTATCATCAGTGACGGATGTAGAGACCTGAAATGAAGTTGCTGCAAAATGCTTGACATTCAAATCGGATCTTGGATAACACAACAACAGTCACCGTATCTGAAGGATGGCTTGAACAATATTTTAGTATATTTTGCTTCATGTGTTTATGTTTACTTATGTATTTCATGTATGTTGTACAAATAGAATATATTGCGAGGTCTGCTTTGGTGGCTATATTAACTCTAAATCCATGCTCATCACTTGAGTGCATATCTAAATCCGAGCATCGATATTTGTAAGCATATTGTGGTTGTCACAGGATTAAATGGTTCCGAATAAAACTATGCGACACTTATATAATGTTAAGACGGTTTACATAGTGATATTGGAACCTTTTAAAAATATTGACACCCGTCCATATTTGTGTTTGATATTTAAAATAGCAATAATCAATTAAAAACGATAAAACAAGTTCAGAGCAGCAACTGACCCAAAACATAGTTCGCGATTATTGAAACTAATATTGTGCTATGTCAACAATCAAATGTAACCAATGCTTATCAATATAACATATAGAAAGTGAATATTTAATATACATGAATGTTTAAGGATTAACCTTCCACCAATCATCCACATACTATGAGTAAATTTAGGCGAGTAAAGAACTTCGGGAGTGACTTTACTGAGTGAAAGGAATACGGCAATATACTCGAGCAACAGATACATGTTAAAATCAAAAATACTTATTAAAAACTATTTAATCGATATTTTTTTACTTGTATATTCATTTTTTACTCGTATATTTTGTTTGCTTTTGCACAAAAATAAAGATCACAAACAACCAAATATGAGCAAACGCGAGTATAGTGACTTGATTGAGTGAACGGAACACTGCAATATACTCGAGCAACTGATTTATCTTCAGCCCAAAGCCAATCAACCGACATGTGACTTAACTCGCAAATGAGCCTTCTCGCTCTCAATGGTGGAATGCATTGCAGTTCAAAGGAGATTTTGTGTATGGTGGTTACGGATCAGTTATTAATACTAGACC